>JACDOX010000060.1:3662805-3776357 GCA_014549065.1 Cardinalis cardinalis
TGGTGATTTTTTTTATTTATTTATTTATTTAATTTTTTTTCCTCTCCAAGTGAGGACTAATCCCATCCCTGGGCCTGCTCTCTGTTCCCTTCCTGCATTAGAGATTGGCTATAAGGAGAAGGCTGACGGCTGCAGCATGAAGCGCATTATTACCTTGTGATTCCATGACCCTCCTCTATGCATCCCTAACTCTCGAAAGCTGATTCAGCTTTCAGCTAGTGCTCTGGTGAGTCCTCTGCTGCAACAGAAGCTCCTAACTGGTATGTCTTCTTTTTTTTCCCCCCCTTCTCTCTTCTGCTCCCTGTCTTGCCTTTAACCGCTACCAGCTCAGCTTGGTTTAAACACTTTTCCTGGCCAATGCAGGACTTACCTGCCAATCCAACTTACCCGGGGACTTAAATGTGGGCTTCTGCATACACAAATGTGTGTGTGTGTGTGTGTCTGTGTCTGTGTGGGGATTTGCTGGATGTGTGTTTAATCTGTGGATCGCTTAGGAAACCTCACCCCCCTCTTTTTTTTGTTCTGCTGTGGCATTCTCCGCATTTAAAAAAAAAAAAAAGAAAACCAAAAAACCTAAAAACTAACAAACTGCAGAGCAAGCAGTGCACTAGAATAATCTGAACTGAAATGTTAGAACTTTGACATGCAACCGTTCTGCAAGGTTAAACCGGCCTTTAAATGCCTAATTCAGACACAGGCTGGCTAATGACACCTGGGGGGATTGGGGCTTTATTTATTTATTTGCAACAAACTAGTGCTATAAGCTGATATCAGGCAGAGCAAAAGGGTGAGAGGTGGTTAAACTTAGCCTAACTTGCAATGATCTCAATGCTGTAGTGATTAACTGTTAAAATGCYGAGAAATGAGTATTAATTACAGGCGCATGGTTTGTGGACGATCAGAAAGGGAATATGGGGAGGAGGAGAACTTAGGTTTCCCTGCAAGGGTTTGGAATTCAGGTTACATGAAGTGTAGCATCAATTGACTGTTATTGCTTCTGCAACTCAGAGTTGACTGTAGTCATTATATTTTATATGATAGTGGTGGTACCCATCACATGAATATATAGGCACCAGTTTGGTGAGGTGGATACTGTGGTGCACACACACACACACACTCATGCAGATTTAGGTACCTTTTATAGCATGCATATGGATATTTTATATGCATCTTTATGCATAGGTATATAAATGCTATATACAAGCAGGTGTAATGTATCACCCAGRCACAGCCCATCTCCAGGCTGTGTGGGGAGTGTGGATACAGGTATATATGTGTGCCTGTGCCTGAGGGAGTGTGCTCTGTGTAATTGTATAGGCAGAAATCCGTGATTTGTGCTGTCAGTTTAATTGCTGGGTTCCTCTCGAGCAGATGGTTGTGTCTGTGGCTCCCAAGGTCTGAGCCCAGTCTCTCTGCCATGGGCTGTGCTGGGATGAGCACCTGCCTCCACCTCGTTCCTGCTGGCATCTCCCTTCTCCAGTGCCCAGCCCTGCACAGGGGCTGGATACAAAGTCCCCAGAGGTTTGTGCTGCACAGCTTCAGTTTGACTTTGACACTTGGACCTGAGCAGCACCTTGATCCTGGGCAGGGCAGGGATATAATATACAGCATGTTGCTTTCCATCCCTCTCACCCCGCTCCTTCCCCTTTCGCCTTCAGGCAATACCTCAGGCTCTTCCCTCCTCTTTTATTTGCCCCTTGGCCTCTGCATGATCCAGGTCTCCATCCATTTTTCTCTCCAGAACAGCCACGGTTTCATTGCTCATGTTTTTCTGCCAAGAGCAAGCGTGGGGCTCAGCAAGCCCAAGTGGGTTGAGGATAGTGGCTGATGTTCACCCACCACCACTCTACTCCTGGTGGTAGCTGGAGGATGGGATCCACAGGGTGCCTCTGATGTTACATTAAAGGCACCATCACGGCCATTTGTCTGCTCCTCCACCAAATGGCACAGCCCTGGAAAGCATAAGATTGCACCCAGAACCTCAAAGCAAATTTAAAGCGCCGTGATGAACTCTGCTGCTGTGGTTGTGTCATTGTCTTCAGTTCTAGGAAGGATTTATAAGGTCATTTTTTTAAAGCTCTTCCACARGGCTTGCTTTAGGTGGCTGGCAGCTGCTGTTCCGCTGGTCTGCAGAAGTTGGGGACTGTTTAGGACAGCCCATGTCAAATGCATTTGAGGAGATCAAATTTGGCACAAGGTGCAAATGTTTAACAGCCCAAGAAGTCCAGTAGCTGTCCTACTGCTGTCAGTCTGAAGGAAATYCAATACCATGAAGTGCTTGGCTGTGCAACACCCCACCACCAACACTTTGTTTTTGTTGTTTGTTTGGGTTTTTTTTTTTTTAATTTGAATTACTCAGACTTTCCCTCACACTCTTCCGCTCTCCCTTTGCTTTAATTTCACTGCAGTCATGCATTACACCAGTGCCACAGCTCCATCTCTCTTCCCCTTAATCCAAACTAAAGGTTGAAATTTGCCTTTAAATGAGACAAATAATGATGGTTAAAAGGGCCAACAAACTGATGGAATGAGGGGGAAGCTGCACAGAGCCAGGATTGAGGCATGTGCTGGTGTTGCATGAGGGGTGTGAAGCGATTTTGGGGCTTGGGGCCGAGCGCAGCGGATTTACACCCAAGCCCCATGCGGCCTTTGCTTTTCAGCGCTGCTGGAAGTCGATGGGGCRCAGGGAAATATTTGCTCCCCAGCTAGCAGTGATATTTTAAAAAGCAGCGAGACGCATCGATGCAATTAGGTATTCCAAAGTGCTTAGTTTGCCACTTGCTAAGTTTACTTAAACCCTCTTTAAAGGGTTCATTAGAAGACTGCGAGGAACGGTAAAATTCATTAACACGGAGGCAGCCATTGCACATTTGCCTGTAAATTGGTATCGATCGGCCGCAGGTGAGGAGGCACCGTGCCCGCCCTGCTGAGCGAGCAGGCAGCGCCCGCCGTGACCTCCGCCGCGCTCCTGCCTAAATCCTGCCCATTATAGTCTCCCATTCAGCCCGGGCGGGCAGCGCAGCCCTGCCACTCGGCCCACATTGTTCAGGGAGCTTTAAAGCTCAGCACGGCTGCGAGGGAGGCGAGGGAGAGGGGCAGAGRCAGAGRCAGRGCTGCGTGCGGGACCGAGCCTCGCSGGGCACGGCGCGGGGCCGGCCGGGGCGCGCATCCCACGGGGGATGCGGGAAGAACTCGGCAAGGCTTTGGCCCGAGCTGCCAGCACCTCGCTTTGGCTGCCTTTTATGTCTGCGGGTCCTCCCAAAGCCCCTTAGCTGGCGTGGAGCTCAACCGGATGAGTTATTAGAAGCGATTTTTAATTTTTTTTTTTATTTATTTTTAATGCCCTGAACGTGCCAAAAGGCATGTGGTATCTTTTGGGGGTTGCTTATCTGTGGGGGTAGTGTCTCGCTCCCAGTGACCAGCAGAGGAAAAATCATTGGATTCACTAGGTAAGATGCTTTCTTCTTCCTATGCTTTAATCTCTACTTACTGATAAAGCAATCGCGTGTCTGGGGCTGATGAGTTCTCTTACTCTGGCGGATGGAGCAGTCTTTCCCGGTGGTGGTTTGTAAATCAGTAGCTTGCCATTCGATTCTTGGCTTTCTGAAAACAAATTGGCTTTTTGTTTCCAAATTGTAGGATGGAGGCAATTGGGAATTGACAGATATTTAACTTTCTCCCACATGGCTTTGTCTGGAATGAAACCCACATGCGTGCACAGCAAAAGCTTTCCTCTAATCCACATTTTTGTCTTTTTTAAATGCTAGAAGTTTATGATTTAGAATGCAACACCTACTTTTTAGGTGGAGTGGGAGACTGGCTTTTACTCTGTGCCGTTTAGGTTTCAGAGAGCCCCTGCTAGGGCAGCCACTGGACCTCTGCTGCTTTGTGTCCAGTGAATTAYGCAGTTCCCCTTCCCAGACCCAAAATCCATCATCTGCTGAGGGCTCAGCCCAGCATTACCGGCAAGGATAGGGAGCTGGGGTGTGTGTCTGTCTGCACATGGGCTGGGCAGGAGGAAAGTCTGCTGGTTTGAACTGAGCCGTAACTCACTCTCAGGATGTAAATTGTAAATCAGCGTTATTTTTCCTCCTGTGACCATATAAATGCGCATATTGAAACTACCTGCTTGAGAGACATACTTCTTTATATGCCCATATGAACCTGGCAAGCTATGGAATGTAAAGAAGTATGTATTTCAGGTGGGAATCCTTCTCAGAGGAGCAATGTGTGACCCCGGGCAAGGAGGGGGAGAAAGACAGACAGATTATTTTATATTATTATTTTTTTTAACTGCCTGACCCGGCAGACTGACTGGGGAGTCAATTGATGATCTTGTTCCAGCGCGTGTATTGTTCTGTCACTTTGCCTGTGTCAGCAGGTGGAAATGCTCATCAGGACATTAAATATTCAATATGCTGACTGCGGCATGGGCTTTGAAAGGCGATGCCAGAGGAAAGCTGGCTGTCCGCTCCTGGGTTTTAACAGGGATGCAGGCCAATCTCTCCCTTCTCCTGCTTCCCCACCGACCCTTTTTACCCCAAAAATAAGGCTGGATAGCAAACAAAGCTGGCTGATCTTTAAATCTAGGAACAACAAAAGGAGGTGGATGGTGGGGGGAGAAGAAGAGAGAGGAAAAGGAGACAACAGTTGTGACTCGGGCGTGCGGTGCTCTAGCCTCAAATTAGTGTGCAAATTCTGCTTTTTTGAATCTTTCCCACATTAAAACTTTTTGTGCTTAAAACTGGTGAGGAGGACACCTTCCTTGTCAGTGGTGAGCCATCGAGTCAGCGCATCAGAGCTAAAGCCAGAGGGGTGCCCTGAATATAGGGGTCTTAAATAAGAAAATTAGATCCTTTAATTCTGGAAGCCTTTTCCTTTGTAACATTTTCCAATGTGAAATAGTTGGCTATTTTTCCAGGATCTTACAATAATGTGGCAAGATAATAGAAATTTGGTTTAAAGACATGTTTAGTGTTCTGCCTAGGCGGGAGTCACACCCGGGGGTTTAAAGCTTTCAGCCCCAAATTTCCTTGTGTTTCTGTGAAKTTGCAATGATGTGCAAAGCTGAACTCCTCCAAAAGCTTCTCCCCAGRTCCTCAAACTCCAGTTTCCATCTCTGTGGGGCCGCTGAGGGCAGCATTTTGCTTTTGAGTGATTTCCCTGCAATCGCAGCCCCRTCTTCGCCTTGCTCACGGGCTCCTCAGGCATCGTTTGGTAGGTGTGGTGCCAGGACATGTCATGCAGAGGTTAATCAAGTCTTTCCCATGGCAGCATCCTCCCCCAGGCATGGGAACAGTCGAGGCTCTGAGTTTGGATTTTGGGGAGTCTTTATCCGTCTCTATTCACGGTGAGCGCCGCCATCACTTGTTCCAGGTATGCCAAGGGCAATCGGACTCGAGCAGGTGCTCCTGAGTAGTGGGTGAGAAAAGGCAGRTTGGGCTACTGGGGAGATTTCCTACCTGTAAGATTTTGTGGGGTTTATTGAGGTGCTTKTTGTTGTTGTTGTTGTTATTTAAATTAAATACCATGGCTGATGGAGGCGTGGGCAGTGCTGAGCCCCTTCCCAGCAGAGGAGGAGCCTTTGCTTCTTCTGCCAGGTGGCTTTGGGAAGGCTGGGTTTGCACTGGAGGATAGTTGGTGTGCACATTATCCTGTTGGCTTTTTCAGATGCTCTGGTTGTGCTGGGCCCTGGAAAGCCARGGTGTTCCTGGCTGCCTGCAGCGCAGTCCCTCAGGACACGGCTGCAGGGATGCAGCAACCCCTGGGCTCAGCCCCACCAGCAGCCACCCTGACTGAGGACAATCCTTGGCCCCCATGACCCCACAAGGGTTGGTCCTGTGGGTGTCCAGCGCCATTTTGGGGTCAGACTTAAATATGAAACTGATGGATGCTGGGGAATGAGCTGAACCAGGGCAGGAAGGCATTGGTTCCACGCAGGACTGCAATTCTGCTCCTTTGTAAATCAGCAATGTTACCTTGAGTCTCTGGATGAAAAATGAGGACAATTCTCACCATTCTGAATATAACATAACATTACATCTAATATATAATTTATATATGAATTTCCCCTCCTTTCTTTGCTGACCCTTTGTTCCACTCCTTCACATTTCCCTTCTCCTTCCTTTTTTAATTTTTCTTTTTTTTCTTTTTTCCTTTTTTTCCATTTTTCTTTCGTTTTTTTATTTTCTTTTTCTTTTTTTWTTCTTTTTTCTTCCCTTCCTCTCTGTTTTCTTCCCCTTCTCAGCACAGTTTATACTAAAACCCCTGTGCCACTGCATGTTGCTCTTTCAAAGGTGTTCATGGTTTGATTTACAGCAGATACCTGCATTTGTAATGCAATTTTTATCTCCTTCCCCCCGCCTCTCTGAATTAATACGCTTGTTAATCACATGGAATTGCTAACTTTAGGAAGTCGCTAAGTGCTCAGATTTATTTTTTATGTAAATATTTTCAAAGGTATAATTCTGAGTGCTGTCTCGCAGCATGGCAGCGGAGATGGGAAGCTTTGCATGGCAGGGGAAGCTTTGCCATGGATGGTGTCACCTGGGCTTGGATGGTGTTTAAAATGGATGTGGCCCCCCAAGAGCCTTGCTGTTGACACCAGTGGAAGCAGGTGATGGYTGCAGGCCTTCACCAACCACTTTGAGCCATCCTTCTGCTCCATGGCGGCTCTTCATCCCTTTTACACCTCTTTGGATTAAAACCGCGGCTGTTACATTGCACTGGAGCAGCTCTATTTTACAGCTAAATTAAAGCCACTTCTCTTAAGCTTTCTATAAATTGGTGAGCATCTCCTGGCCCTGAGAGCCGTGGTGGGTGTGATATGAGGAGCACTCGTGCTGGACCTGCAGCGCTGGGATGCTCAGGTGCGCCCATCCATCCATCCTGCGAGCTGAGGACTGTGCAGTGCCAGGCGCAGAAACAGGAGCTCTGAGAATTGTAAAAGCCATAAATCCAGTGGACCAAATTAGTTAAATTTTTCTATTCTATGCCTCACAAAATCCAGCCGTTCTGGAGATGAATTCCCCGCATGTAAGCGGAACTACCGGCAGGTATAAGATGGATATTTCGCACGTGCACATGAGAGCACAGGGACAAATTTCTGCCATGCRGTTTTCCCTGGCGGGTTTTTCTTTTTTCTGTACTTTTGTGTGTTTGTTACATTGATGATCCATTATTACAGYTGTTACTATTACTTAATGTTGGAAGACAGGTGGTCCCATAAATTCTAGCACCCTCTATTTTTTTTTTTTAAAAAGGGGGGGCATGTTTGCAATTCAAGTTTAATAGTGCATTCATCAAGAGCAATAAAGCATTTTATTGCACAAGTATTTCAAGGGATGTGCTGGCCCTGGTAAAAGCATTAGTAAAGGGGTGCATCAGCAATCTCATTTAAAACTGTCGACCCAACGTGAAAAATGTTGCGTTGAAGAATAAACTGCTATTAAGCATGATTAGATTGACCTGCAGGACAGATATTTTAGCTGCAGCAGCACAAGTCGATCAAAGTGAGCATCGCTTAGATTGCAAATTTTTTTTTTTAATGCCCTAAATTAAAAATGAAAGAGCCTCAGAATATTTAGGACCAGAGTGTGACTTTGGGGGTGAGATTTGTGCATTCGATTCAAAGCAGTTTGGGAAAGTGGGGAAAGGGGGAAAAGGTATTAATTGCTGCCCCTTTAGCATACATTGAAAATATGTTACTCAGATCAACCAATCAAAAAAGAAATTGTGCTGACTCAGCACTCGGGCTAGTCTGCACGTCCGATTGCAGAAGAGATCAGCACTGCACTGCAGTATCTTTCCCTGCCTTTGACACCAGCCTAGCTGGGCAGGGCTTCCCTTGTGTTTCCCAGGACTGGTTTAGGCCAAGAACAAGAGAAGGCCCTGAAGAGAGGAGGAGAGAGTCAAGGTTGCACGAGCCTTGAGCTGCTAACAATCCTTTTTAGTCAGTAAGAAAGAGCTTCCATGCTAGGTTTGCCCTGCCAGATGCAAGCGGCATGAATTGCTTGGGAATATATCTATTTTTAAAGACTTTCACCACATCTTGCACTTAGCAGTGACTGTGGGCGAGGGGGTGGTGTGTTCCTAGCARGAGAAATATCCTCGCTCCTCGGCTCGGATCCCTCCCCAGAAAGCCCAGGGCTGATTTCAGTGCCGCACTGGCGGGTGCCTCCCAGAGAAGATGCTGGGTTAAATGTTTGCCGCGTGATGCTGAAGTTGCTCTTGACCTCAGCCAGGCGGACAGCGATGCTGAGAGCTGCCTTCCCTCTGGGATGCAGGGGGTCACGCTGAGAGCAGCCCGGCGCTCCAAGGATGGGAGCCAAGAGAGGACGTGGACTCCACTGCTGGCTTGCTGGGGTTGCAGACAAGTTGTGTCGCTCGCCTGCCTCAGTTTCCCTCTGAGGCAAAGCAGGTTCTTGCTGAGGAGTTGTTGAAGCTGTGTTTGCGCTGTGAGGCTGGAGGTGGAGGTGGCCAAGGCAGGTGGAGGCAGTGACATGAGGCCAAGATTGTTCTGGTTTGCTTGGCATTGGCCTGCATGGCTCTGCCTGSTGTGTATTCGGGGAGACGGCACAGCCTGCCTGGACTGTGCCCCTCTGCCCTTGTGCTGTCATGCAAACACTCATCTGCATTCTCCACACCTTGGAACAGGTGCAAGGTGTGAGGTATGGAGGCTGGACCTCAACCATGAGCCCATGGAGCCTGGGGGTATCCCAGTAGGATGAGGGGTGATGGGGTGCGTGGGGTGCTGCAGCACTGCGGGCCTGCTTGCTGGTCACCGGTGTGATCCTGTGTGCTGGGTGGCTCTGCCAGCACCAGGCTGGACTATGCCAGCCTTAACCAGCTGTACATGCCCAGCTCTGAGCGCCTTGGTGGGCACCCACAGGTGGAGCAGTGTCCCTGTGGGCTGCTGTCTCCTGACCACTGCAGCACCCCGTGATGCTGTTGAGGTGTTTTTGCCTGCACTGTGTAAGCAGCACCGGCGAGCATCCCTGGGTTAGTCTGTATTTTTCCAGAGCAGTCTGTACGGAGGAGCAGCGCTGGTGGATGACCCCCTTGTGTGCAAGGGGAAGGCTTGCAGACACAGATATGTCTTGACTAAAGCAGGATTTGATAGTCAAAGGTTTTAGCAGTTGGAACAGTTGCTGGTGGTGCTCAGGAGGCTCAAGGGAAGCAGGTGACTGACATCTCCAACAGATGCAGGGTTTTCCTTTTTTTTTCCTTTTCCTTTTTTTTTTCTCATGAAGCACAGAGCCGTGCCTGTAAATGCCTCACCATGCCCAGATATGGCCTGTGCTGGGACCTGTGCCGCTATCTAAAAAAGCCTTGGGCAGACTGATGAGCCTGGGGGGTCTGGGGAACAACTGCTATAAATAGTGCTCATTCTCAGCTGCCCTTCTGGGGGGACAGGATTAGGTGGCATCTGGGCAGCCAGGAGGCGTGGGACTCGTGACCACCAACCGCAGAAGTCACCCAGCAGCTGTAAGGACAGGAGCCATCCCTGCAAAGACCTTACATAGGCAAGTCAACCCTGGCATTTGGAGAGTCGGATAAAGCCACAGGAGCAGGAATCCAGTGACCTAAGAGCAATCGAGAATAAAGTTCACCGCAACGGCCGGGACAGCGCTTCCAATCTGAGCTGTGACCTGGCATTGGAGACAGGACTTGGCTTTTGGCTTTTCAAGCTGTTTGGAGCAAGCAAAGGAAGGTGTCAGGAGGGAGATGGTGACACGGGAAGCAAAGTGTCACAAGGAGCTGCTGAGATGAAAATACTGATGTTCCCTTCTGGGAGCCTGCGGGTTAATTTGCTTGTTAATTTCCTGGCAGCGAGACTATTGGAAGCTCTGATTTAATATTTGTGTTTACTTTGGGTAAACAAATTAACAAAAAAACCCCAAGTCTTAATAATTTAAGACACCAGCTTGATTGAAGCTAGCAGAAAGTAATGAATCTCATGTGGTCAATTCACTCCCAGCCTGACAGGAGGTGGGCACTGCCTGGAGCTCATGGCCACAGGGATGTAGGGTAACTGATCCCTGAAAGTTAGGAGTGCTTGTAGCTATGGACTGCAGGAAAGTGAAACAGCTTCTGAAAGAGCAGAGGAAAAGGACTGTATTGTGCTTGAATTAAGTTCAGGCTTGAGTATTTGAAGGGAAATGTTGGAGCGGGGGAGCGGGGAAGGCTTGGCCAAACAGAGGAGGTGGCTGTGCAGGTGATGCCTGAMAGGGATGTCCTGAAATGTGTGCAGTGGGAGATTGGGGATAAAATCGTGGAGCAACACTGCAGCTTGCCCCTGAGCAGGTCTGCTGTGGGATGGGGACTGGAATGTGCAGGCAGGGTGAGATGGGTATTTCTGTCCAGGCTTTGCCCCTTCTGTCCCCTCACAGTGTCAGGGCTGTGCTGCACCACTTTGCCTTCTTTAAATTAAGCCAGCTTTGTCCTAAAGCCTTGTCTTTGAGACAATAAGATGCACCCGCTAAAA
Organism: Cardinalis cardinalis; assembly: GCA_014549065.1. Classification (NCBI taxonomy): domain Eukaryota; kingdom Metazoa; phylum Chordata; class Aves; order Passeriformes; family Cardinalidae; genus Cardinalis; species Cardinalis cardinalis. The sequence continues at coordinate 3,673,292 of JACDOX010000060.1, forward strand.
TCTATTGTGCCATTTTTGCAAAGCCCAGCAAAAGTCGCCCGTGCACCGTCCCCTCCCTGTCCTCCACGCTCATTTAGCCTATTTGAAACTGAATTTATTCCTGGGAAGGTCCCCATCAATTTGACTTGCTCTTTTGTTGACAAGTTTATTAAAAACCTGGGCAACTACATATTAAACTTTTATCAGTGTCGAGGAAGAATACGTCCTTTGAGCGGCCACAAAAGTTATGGATTGGGGCTTAATGTTTCTTGTTCCACCATCCGGCTGAGTCAGCGTAACAAATAAAAGCTGCCACTTCTTTTTTTTTCCCTTTCTTGAGAGACAGTTCCCTTAACAGTGTAAGTAACTGTGTCCAGTAATGCAAAAAAGGTTTCAGGTCTGGGTAAACGTGAGGGTTTTTGTTTCTCTTTGTGCCCATAAGTCTTGAATAATTTGAATAACTAATATAAAATAAGAACATTTGAACCCTGGAGAAAGTTCTTGCTGCTTAGCTCTGAGCCAATACTTTTGGTAAAATAACTGTTACTTTATAGTGTTTATATTTTAAAAATTGCTGCAAATTAATAATTGTTGTACTGCAAGTGATGTGTTTTCATCCAGTGTGAGGGCAGGAAGGGGTTGGAGCGATATTTGGTTGGGGATGTCCCTTTGTGCCGCTGCAATAGGGGATCTTCGCTCTTTTTCTTTAGTCATAAGATGAAACAAAGAGGAGGGCAATATGTTGCACCAAAGATGTTAAAAATAAAGCGTTAGAATTGCATAACCTAGTTCCCGTTTTGCCGTGCAGCTGAGTTTTTAGGAGTTGAAAGAAGCCTGAGAAATAATTGGTGGGAAGGACTTTAAACTGATATAACAACAGTCAGRCAGGGGGGAAAAAAGTGAGCACTGGTGGGACTAAGCCACAATTCTTAAACTCTGCTGGGCAAATAAATAAATAACACAGCATCTTTCTCTGCCTGTCACCGTGTCCAAGGATTTTTTAGTTCTTAAACAGGTTTGCTGGCATAATTTGTCAAGTCCAACCRGGAGGTTTCCGTGTGACAGCCGATTGTTTTTCACCAGGCACAGTGGTGCACCAGAGCCRTCCTGCTGGCTCGAGCAGCTCCATAATTAGACAAGAGTTAACATTCCTGCATGAGGTGGCTCATCCCTCCTGGCCAGGGCATGGCACAGCCCGCCAGGGCCCGTCCTGCGCCGTGCCCGCGGCCGGCGGGAGCGTTCCGGACAAATCCCTCTGCCTCCAGGAGTTTATCTGCATCGCCATTTGCTCCAATTATTACTAATTGGACACATATTGCATTTTCATAGAATCTAATTTTCTATTGATTTTAGYGGGACTGCTGGTGTTTTGTACTATTAAGTGGTATCTCCTATCAGTTGCTGTTTAAAAACGCTGAGTGCACTCCCCTGTATGGGATTATGCAGTCAGCACATGTTTTAAAACCTGTTTAATTGTTAGGTCCATAAAATGCACTAACTGTATTAGGGAACGGCTTTGTTCTCTTTTGAGAGTGTGAGTAGCAAAACAAAAAAATCCAACTCCACAACTATTTCCACAGCCGGTTTCAGGAGGTGCAGCTCCCAGAGACCTGCTCAGAGAAAAGAGCTTTGGAGGGACCCTCTTGATCCCACATGGAGCCAGCTCCCTCCAGGTAATGATGCTCTGCATTGCTGGAACAGAGCAGGTCCTGCTTAACTGTTGTTTTTACAGGAGGCCTAGGACCAAAATTTGGGTTAAGGCAGAGATAAGGTCACTTCAGCTGCTCTGTATAATGAAGGAATAAGATGATAACTGTAAGGTTTGGGACTTTATTCACTGTCATAGATATTGCCATGTACTTTGGCAGTACACCAAATAAAACCAGACTATCAAATGAGCCATTTCATTCCAGCAAGTACTCCTTGAAACAGGGTGAAAGCAACAGCCCTCTGGTCAACACTGTTTAAAGAAGAGAAGATTTAAAGGAGATATTTAGGGGAGGAAGGGGTAGGTGGCCTGGCAAACAGAATTTCCAGCAATGCAGGGGGATGGCTGGCTCAGGGATAGTGGATAACAGCAGTAATGGTGGAGAAGGCAGATTAAAGGAGATGGAAATGATGTTTTGGGGCAGTTGAGTTACCCCGGGGTGCTGGTGAGTTTGCTGTCAAGTTGCTGCCTTGGCTGCTCATTAGCAAGAGCCATGTTGTGTCTGTTGGAGACAGGTGAGTTCATGAGGGTGTATAAATTAAATAGACACTTTATTAAATTCAGGTAATAGTTTTGGTTTGAAAGACTGAGTGGCTACTGCAATGTCAGCAACTGCCTTAGTGCACAAAGGAACTGAATGCTTTTTAATTAAGTCAAATAAAATCCAAGCAGAAGGCTCTTGAGCCTTGACTGGAGTCTACTTTTTGGGTTGAACATCTTTAATTTTAGAAATGTTAATAAAACAGTCTACTTTTTCCYTGTAATAATACAAGTTCAATTAATATTTGATGTCTGTAAGGAAAAGGATAAAAGCAGCGAGCTTGTATTTTCTGGTTTACAAATGGCACATTGGGCAGAATCCTGCAACTGTGGCATTGATTTAAACATCCTCACAAAGAMACCATGCAATAAAGTTGAATCATCTGCAGTATAAGTATGTCTGTTTGGGGGAAAAAATAGCAATGTGAGAGAGTAGACATTTTCCTGTATTATCAAAAGCCACTTCATTTTGAGGAAATTTCCTCCAATTTAGTAATGTTTGGATGGAAATCAAATAACACATTAGCTTTGGGAAAGGGGAAAAAAAAAACCTTCCAAAGCTAATTACAAAGGGAATGTGCACTTCATTAAGATAAAGCTGTAGGAAATCAATGTTCTGTATTGTTGTTTTTTTCTTTTGATTGGATTTTAGAATGATAAATTGTTCATGCATTTGATCTAAAAATGATTTGTTTATTCAGATGAAGAGCAACAGTACTTTGTCTCATTTGGCCTTTTAGCTTATAATGATAATGGCTTGGAGGGCTGCTCATTTCTCAAAAGTGTATTGGACTGGAATAGGCAGGAGATTTCTGGACTCAGAAGGATGGGCCCCATGCAAGGGTTTGTTGTAGGCTAATTCTATTGCATGTTGAATCTTCTGCTTCATTAGGAATATCGACAAATGCTGATAAATTCTTTGCCTTTTCTGTACTGTCTATAACAYGTCTTTATTAGAATATTGAGGCTGAAGTGGAAAGATCTGCAATAGAGGAGATTCTCGTGTTGGGTACTGCTGATCTTACTTGCCACAGCACTGGGGGCTTTTGCCCATTTTCCTGGATATAATCATGGACAGCAGAGCCAGCAGCCAGGCACAGGCACCRCAGAAGGGTCACCAGAGAGGGAAAAGCCAGGCTTGTGCTTGTCCTGCTATTTTGGCTTTGATTCACCTCTAGCCCCTGGCTCTCTCTCCACGTGCCCATGGCTCTCCAGTGCCATCCCACTGCTCCTGTAGGCTTTGCCCAGCTCAGGATGGCAGGGYCAGGAGCAGGGCCATGTGCAGGGAGGCACCAGCACTGGCTCCTTCCACACCTTTCCAATGCAAGACCCAATTTCACGAGGAGATGATTAGACCTGAGAGCTTTGGACACAAACCTGACTGTGCTGGTGTTGGGGGGTTGAGGTTTTGGGCCTGGTTTGGGGTGCTGTCACAGGCTGCACTTGCAGCATGGGCACAGGCAGGAGGGGAGAGCAGYACTGATCCCTGCCTGGCTGTTGTTAGGATTGGCAAACTCTGCTGCCCGATCTTGCCTGTTGAATCCCTCCTATTTCATAGTGGARGGGGCCCACAGGCATTTGGAAATGAGCCTCACTAGAGAGATCAGGGGCTTGAGCACAGCTCAGACCTCTGACCACATCTCTAATCTATTTTGTTAGGGTGGTGGGTATAGCCCCAGAGCCCAGCCTGGCAGTGCCTGGGCTGGCAGAGACCAAGTCCCCGTGGGTTGCAGCCCTCTCCAGCTTTATAATGTGGGCTGCTCTTTCTCAGCTGCTGGGAAAGCCTCACCACCAGAGAGACATCATTAGTTTTGATTAATGGCATCCAGAAGAGAAAACCTAATTTTCTAAAAAGGAAAACCTTACCCATAACTCACTGCAGAGAATTTAAACAAAATGTTACAGAACATCCACGCTGACTCACATTGATTTCAAATATGTTCCAAGGCACTCCCCAAAGCAAAGCAGGGGGGAGTGGGGACAGCTCTGGTCCCCAGCAGAAGATGCTCAGTGTAACCCCACATTTCTCTCCCACAGTGCTGCTTTCAAAGGACTGACCCTAAATCAACAGGGCTGGGACACTGCACACATACCTGGGGAGCAGACTGTGTTTGAGGTGGTGATGCTCAGGCAGTTTGATGCACTCTATCCCAAAATCCATGTGCCCATCAGGACTTAGCTCTGTACAGCCTTGGTTGCTAATGGCATTTCCACCTGTACTCAATCACCAGTAAATAATTACTTCCCTTTGCCTCCCATAAGTTACCAAAGGATGAATTTAATAYTTCCAGGTCTTCACGGTCTAAGTTTCCATTTAGTTCCTTGGCTTGATTGTCTCTTGAAAAGGTACCAACAGATAACTTGATTAAATTAATTGTAGAGCTCTTTTTAAGAAGCTATCCCCTCTCCCTTTCTCTCTCCATCTCTCTCTCCATTTATTTATAGGCAGCTTAGAGTAACGGGTTTGGGCAGTTAAGCGATCTGCAGTGCTTACCGTGACAATGCGAAGCCTGTAATTCTTCAGGAGATAAAATGCTGGCCCACTTGCAATATTTCTGYGTGCAGAGGTTCCAAGCACAGGTGCTTTTCCCTGGTATCATCTTGCAGCATGGTGGGCTGCGAGGGAGAGGGGGGAAAAGTCACCTTTGCCTTATGACGCATATAAATTCTTTAAATAGGTTATGCACATGGCAATGTGCAATATCTGCGCGTGGCTCCGGGTTCAGGAGGAAAGGCCTGACTTTATTGGCTCCCACTGCAGAAGTGATCGGAGCTGCTGTGATTTTAAAATTTGATTTACTGGGTTATTTTTAGCTGTGGGGTGTTCATGCTGCAGGGCTCTCCAGGAGAAATCAACACCCCAGTGCTGAGATGTGAACCATCATGGGAGTGACTTGGACAGCAGGGACTTGCTTTCCCCATTTGGGGACAAATTGCCAGATTATGAGATTGCAAGAAAGAAAAGCTTCTTTTTGGTTTTTTTTCCTTCCATTCCTCCCTTTTGTTTCCTTTCCACCACTTTCCTGTTGGTTTCCGGTGATGGAAAATACAACCGTTGCTTGAGCAGGTCTTAAACCTTCTGAAAATGCTGATTTTAATGCTAGATGAGAAAACACAGGAGGCTTCACAGTAGGGAAGCAAAGTTTGCTAACCTCTAAAAAAAGACTTCAGGTGTTCCAGCCTTTTCCCTTCCATTTTTCAAGGAGAGCCCTGAGGGGAGAAGAGTTCTGCAGCCTGAGTTCCTTGGCTGTGGGCTGGGCTGGTTGTAGCAGACGACATCTGTGCTGCTGCGTGTTAGGTGTCACTTCAGACACCAAAACAGGGCGTGGAGGAGGACAGCACACCATAAAACACTGAAAGGAAAGGAGGCAGGAGGTGATAATTAAAGCATCTGGATGAAAACAGTAGCTTAACATTTACTTATGTCACACTGTAATAGCAACGCGGCTCTCAAAACAGATAGAGCCAAATATCAAGTTTAAAACGCTTCAGGCTGATGGTTACTGCTGCAGACTATTCCACTGCTGTTCAACCTGCCTCTTTAATTCAGACCCACTCTTCAGCTGTAGCCTCTAAGAAGCTTAAATAAATCCTGACTGCCTGAAAGTGAAGCCATTCGAACCAGTGCGGMATCAGGCAGCAAGTTCAGAAGAGGTCCAGGCAGCTGGGAAAGAAAAGACCCYGAGGAATTCTCTTCTCTGCTGCCACAGCCCATGAGGCCAAATGCTTTGCTAAAGCTGGTAAAATGGAACCAAATCAACTGTTCAATGGATTTGGTCCCCTTCAACCAGCTGTAGCTGTGCATTGATCTCTCAGACGCACCTTGGAGGATGAAACACTTGAACCCGAGCAGGGCGGCTCAGGTAGAAGACAAATGGCCACTTGAACACTGCTGATAAGGAAATGATGATGATTGGCATCTACAGATCTATCACTGGGCTCTAAACTGGTGGGCTGAGCCTAAGTCATTATGTGGTTGCCAGTCAATTCTGCCTAAGGGAGACCACTCAAGATTGATAATCCCAATCACCCTCCCCCATTGATCTCAGCTGTAACCCAGTGTGTTCCCACTGCAAATGCTGTGCGTTTTCACGKGTGTTTGCTCATGCCCACCCAGGAGCCCCGTGCCTCAGTGTTTCATCTGCTGCAAGGAAGAATAAAGGTTTTGATCTGAAGTTCCCCCCTCCTCGTGTTTTGTACCATGCGCCGAGATTGCTCCTTCAACAGCTCTAGTGGAGAAATCAGCTGTTACAGGGCTGCCAGAGCTGGGAAGGAGTTGGGAATATCTCCTTCCTTACTGCCCTAAACTGCAAACATTCACTGTCTGCATTAGCCAACAATGTTTTTTGTTTTTTTTTTGTTAATGAGATATAAGCTGTGCTCTTAAAAAAGAGTTCCCTGTTTGACTTTGTTGACCTAAAAGACTTGTAAAGTCTCTACCCCAGCCTGGTCCTTGTAAGCACTAATGTTATGCTAATGGAGTTAAAGAAAATCGCTCACTTTCCCGTGTAATAATGATTGGTGGGAAAGTAAGCTGGGCGTCATCCTTTCCTGGCCATCGTAAATCTATAGGACTCTCACGAGCTATGAATATTGCRGCTTTAATGAGCCATTTGGATGCAAAAGTCTGATGGGAGATTATTCATGTCTTCGCTTCTTAACAACACCTGGCCCAAGTTAACCCCTGGCATGAGAGTGTGCAGAGATTTGTCTCTTTTCACACGCTAGAAATTAGGTTTACTTCATTTCACATCCCTGGTCCTTTAGGTACCATTTAAGTGTTCTTACTAGGGCCAAGAGTATTCATGTGCTTCAAGATAAGGAGTYGCTTGATGGATCTGAGGCTTAACATGCATCTAATATTTATGTCACTGGTATTTAAAAGGCAAAGACATGAGGAGCAATGTTACTGCAGGACTGCCTTTCCTCAGCTAAAAGGAAAATAGTGCCAACTCAATCCTGCTGGCTCATTTTTCTGCACTTTAACAGTGCCTAAACATCCATGTCGATATCCTACTGAAGTCTACATGTGGTTTTTTATCCCCATATCCTTCAGTCAGATCAGGCACATTTTCCTTCTTGCCACTAACTGATTTCTTAAGAACATGTAAAAGAAATTACAGGTTCTGTTTTTTAATTTATTTATCTTCACAACTGCAGCATCTTTCTAAACACCCAACGATGCACCCAAAAGGGCTTGGGCCTGCCCTGATAGAAGACTGCAGAGAATGCAAAATGCATTTGTTGATGGTTTTGCCTGCAAATAGAGGAAAAGGAGCAGCTTTAACAAATCCCTGTATTAGCATGGAGGCAGTTTGCAGCCGTGGGTAGTGAGGRTGCTCATTGCTTTCCAGCTGAAGCCTCACAGCACAGCTCTGCCCTTGGCAAAACAGCCAAGTGGCCACCACCTCTGTAACTCTGAGTCACCTCTTGACACGTTATCTGTCCTGGATGATTAATTGCTTTGTAATTATCCATGCTGGTTTCTGTGCACTACTCAATCCCAATTCCTAATTCCCATCTCAGAAGCATCAAACAAAGGCAGCTGCTGAGGCAGAAATGACTGTCCAGGCAAACCACCTCAATGCTGTCACTGCAGGTCCTGAGATTCCTGAACATCCTTGGGATGGCAGCACAAGGGAAGGGAAATCCTCAGCACAAGTCCCTAATTGCTGGCAGTCTGGGCTGTGAATGATGTTAGGACTCTAGAGGGAAAGGTTGAGTAGAAACAGATGCTTCCAGCAGGTTGTGGCCTGGGTTTCCAAAATACCATGCTCCTCCCGCCTGCTCCCACAATCTGGGTTATTTTCTCTTGTTCCCCTGAGCTGCATCCAATTTAAACAACACCATTATTAACATTCTTCCTTGGTAATGATAATTAAGTTACTAAAAAATGTCAAATGGGGAAGCTGGAGGCATTGCAACTTGAATAAAACCAGGGAAGGTAAATGATTTTTTTTTCCTTTGGTACCCCCAAAGCCACCTTGAATAGCAGGGAAGCTTCCAGTTCTCTGGAAGCAAGAGAAGATATGAATATACAGAGGTCCCAAAAGTTGGGCCATGCATTTAAATGCCTAAATGTGGATCCCACCTTCAGGCACCCATGCTTGAAGATTTCTGGCTGTGTTTTTATTGCCTAATTATGTCTTTATGGAATGAGAAATTCAGTTCACTTAGCATGGAATTTCTATAACAATACAGCCATTATGGTCTAGTCAAGGAAATATGAGGCCCAAGAAGAAGGCAGCAGGTAGACTTCAGGGGAGCTCTCCAGGGACTGATAATGTGTTGGAACAAACATAAGGCATGGGCCAAAACATTATAAATATTCTTCCCAACAATTTGTGTTCCAGCCTTGATCACTCCCAAGTCCTTCCTGAGCAGGATTTGGAGCTCACTGATATCTGCCCTTTGCAGCCAGGAGCTGCCCAGATCCTGAACCCATCCATGGTCTGAAAATTGGATCTGCTTCAGTCGATTTCCCCAAAAGCACAGCTCTGAGTGGAAGTCTTACCACTGACTTTGAAAATCCCAGGATCAAGTCCTGGCTAAGTCATTAGAAACCTTTATCTAACCATCCTTAACCACATCAAATCTAATTGTTTCCCATATCCACTAAGAGGCTGCTCTGATGGCTCACCAGACACTGCTGGTTTCCTGGAAACCCTATTAGCTTCTCAAACAAGGCAATCCTGAGGACTCAGTCCTGCAAACCTTTTGTGCAAATATTAAATAACAGCGAATAATTAGCAAGAATAATCCTTTTTGCTTGACCCTCTTCTGTAATAAAGACCTTTGTCGGCGAATGCAAATGTTATTTTGAGGAGCAATTCATAATCTAGAGCTGCTGAACACATCAGCCTAAATACACTAATACTCTAATATCCATATTTGTACAGGAGTTAAGACAGACAAAAACAGGCAYGTTCTCTGTCCCAAAGTCCTGAGAGCATTCACCAGTCAAGCACAGGAAGAGGAGGTGGCAAAAGAGGGGACCCACTTCTGCCTTTGATCTTCAAGTGTCTCAGGCAGGGTGATCAGATCAGCCGGWTTCTGCCCATGGAGTGTTTTTCTGCACATCCTTTTCCTTCACCTGTTTTTCTTTTATTTATTTWTTTTTTTTTCTGAGAGGGGAGAAAAGAAAGGGCAAGCAAGCCAACAGGCAGATAATTGTTCGGTGCTGACAGTTTGTCAAGTGATGGAAGCACAGTTTTAGTCAAGAGATCTGCGTTACAGCGGCGAGTGAGCAGAAGTCTCTTCTTTTCCTCCCAGATGGCATTGACATATAGCCTGAAGGGGCAATCAGGATACAAAGCTAAAGATGGTTAAAGACATTAAAAACTGTACAATGTGAGCACCATCTACACCAGGACCATCATCCAGGAGGAAGATTCATCYTGACATATCAGGCAGAAGTCAGATCTTCTATTGGTGTTATATAAAGCCATTGAACCAAAGGTATTTTTGAGATAGACAAAAAAGATATATTCCTGCTATTAACCATGTCTTTTCCAGTAGGTCTTTATTGACTCTTGAAAAGCAATGACCAATAAATGTAATGATCTGCCTTCCCTTTTCTTTCTGTGTGAACAATATCTTCTGCAGGGTGTTCATCACTGCAGGCAATGAGTGGCTTGAGCCATTCCTGTCTAACTCCACTTCCCAGCAAGACATTGAATGCATTCTCTTCATCACACTGTTTCCCAGATCCTGCCAGGGCTTTTGTTAATGATAAATGTTGCACTCAGGATAAGATTATAAATCTTGCCATAGGATGAAGGGAATTTGAATTCTGCATTCCTTGGATTTGGTGTTGTGTAAGTTGCTTAATTACCTTGCACAAAGAATGGGCTTAATAACGTTGCATTTTTTAATAAGCAAGCAGTGCAGCTGGAGGGATAGAGAACCACGAAGAGAGGAGTTCACCTGCAGGAAAATATCCTCTACTTCCCCCAAAAGCGATAAAAATGTCAATACATTGACACAACCCCTAATTAAAAATGACTGCCATAATCACGCGTATCATAGCCGTAGGACATTAGTTTGGATTAAACACAAACACAGGGATGTGCTGCACATGTTTTCCAGAGGAAGAAAGGGTGGGATGATGGGATCTCCTGCACACCCAAGTGAGAGCAAAGGAAGGATCCCTCAGCTCCTGTGTTTGGGCTGCTCCTTCACTGCCCTTCCTGCCGAGCTGCACGCTGGTGGTGCCTGCACAGGCTGAGCTGTTTGCAGCCAGGAGATGAACCATGTCCACGTGCCCTTTTTTGGCTGAGGTTGGAGCAGACGTCCTTCCCTTTGTGTCTGACGTGGCCAGACAGCAGGAGCGTGGCCTTCGTGCATTACCTCAGCTCCTGCAGCACCGCTGAGCTGTAGTAGCACCCAGCCTGGGGTGTGGATGCATCCTCCTTTCCCTCACAAGGAATAAAATCCCTCATTTTGGGGCATTCAKCAAGCAGAGGGACAACAGAAAATAGCTCCATGTCAATTATTTTATCAATTGGCCTGCCTGGATTGGACATGGATTTAATGGTTGGACTTGCTGATCTTAGGGGTCTTTTCCAACCTGRATGATTCCAAGAGAGACTCCCTSTTTTAACGTTCAACTGCTCTTGCCTTATGCTTGTGAAACTGATGTGCACCCAGGGATCTGAGCTGGCTCTAAGCACTTGTCTTTTATTCTACTACACCAAAAATAAACACTGAGATGCTTCATGTAGCCCCGGGGCTGAAAGGTGGGATTGCACCACAGAGCTGGGGCTGAGGAGAAGCAGCATCTGCTGCAGGGGGGCTACAAGGAGCTGAGTAACCGAGTGATGGGGCAGAGCATGGGCAGCCTTTCTTGAAGAAACTCAACACCAAGGGCTTCTTCTCCAATTCCAYGTGGAACAGTTACTTCACATCTTTTAGCATCTCAGATAAAATCTGCCTCCAGCTCTTTCTGCCCTCCCACCCTATAAATAATTTTGTGCAATGCCTGACAGATGATTTCTGCTTTCTCCTGCTCAGAGGGACACGAGTGGGGAAAGAATGAGAGAGGGAGAGATTTGAAAGGGTTTCCCAAACATTCCAGTGTCCAGCCATGAGCTGATATCCTGACAGGAGTAAGAGGTGGCCCCGTGCAGCACTCACTCAGGAACAAATAATGAATGATCCTGCAGCCTCTACTCAGCACAGGGAGAGGAATTAATTTCTATCCTCTTTTTGTGGATCACCTGGAAAGTACAGGTGCAATCCATCTTTCCATGGTGAGGATCATGGCCCTGTAAGCCAAAAAAAGCCTGTGAAGGACAAAACCTGGGACAGCCCCTTTAGCTGGGACATCCGTCAGTCATAGAAAGAAGCAGAAAAAGAAAGAAAGGAAAAAAAAAAGAAAAAAAAACCCAAATGACTTTAACTGATGCAGCTTCATCTGCAAGGGAATCTGGAGCTAAGCCTGGTGTAACTTCCTCTCTTCATTTTGGGGATGAGCATTTCATTCCCTGCTGTCTTGGAAGTGCTAAAAACTCCACAATAATACCTTTTCATCATTTAAAATCTTCCATTGTGATCTCCAGCCTGCAGTGTCACACCAGACGATTTAATGTGGGGTGTGAGTAGATTTTCAAGCATAGACAGATTGATTCATGAGTGAATTAATCTGATGCATCTTTTAAATGGAAAACTGACATAATTTTCCATCAGAGACCTGCTAATAAAGCACATTTACTTGGTGAATCCATTTTTTCCTGTACTAAGTGCACTATATAAGGTATAAAAATACCAAATCAATAACCAAAGAGTATATAAAAATGAGACTGACAGATCAGAAACCATGGGTGAGCCACCCTCTCCTTGACTTCTTGGGGGACTCTGTTTTTGCTGCTGAAAGCCACATGCCCACAGYCTTCCCAAGACAGCAAGGCTGCAAAAGCCCAGGTGTCCTTGCAAGTCCCAGAGGGGACTGGGAGCAATGAGCCACCTGCTTCCAGGGGTGTGATGGCATCAGTTCTCCTGCAACCCTCCCTATTTTTAGAAGCAGATAGTTTGAGGGGGTTGGGTTTTTCTTCTTTATTAGTTTTATTATTATTGTTGCAGAAGGAACTGGGTAGAAGAAACGTGTTTAAAAGACAAAGGCATCTTCCACAGCATATTTGTGCAGGGAGCCCGCCAAGGGAATGTGCACAAACTCTCCTTTTTTATTCTTTAGCTGGAGTGCAGCAGCGTTATTTCAAAGGAAATGCCTGCACAGGCTTCCCTCTGCAAACACTGCAACCATCATTCCATCAGTGCAATTCTCCCGTGTGAGCTAATTTAACAAGCAGTTGCTTTGCAGGCTGTGGAGAATTGCCTCTTACCTAATAATTCTGCTAATTTGCTTAACTTTCCCAGATTGCAAATGGCCCTGCTCTGAACAGGCAGCTTTCTACATGAMCCCCCAGACAAGCTCCTGACAAGAGCCAAAGGAAAGGTGGATGGCTCAGGAGGTTAAAGCTCACAGTCTTTTATTTTGACCTTTGGGCTAGCATTCAAATTTGCTTGTTGGGAAAAGTGCATTCAGCATGTATTTTCTTCAGGGATTTACGATACCCTTTTGCTTGTAATTATTCTCAGTTGATGTCTTCCGTAAATTAAAGAGGCTTCTATTAGCAAGCTCCAGTCCTCTCAATTATCTTGCAAAAGTCTCCTTATTTGTGGCTGGGAGTTACCCCACCAGGATTGCCATCCCTGCAAAGCTCCTGCTCCGTGGCTACAGGCAGAGAAATAAGRAATGTACACGGGTAATACAAATGTCTGAGCAATCCCAGAAAGAAATGAAAACTGCAGTAAAGGTAAATGTCAGACTATTTAAAGACAATGTTAACTATTGATTTTTTAGAGGAGACTACCTCTTCAAAGGATGGCAAGCATGACTTCAGATACAGACAAAGCAACCTAGATGGATGGCGGAGAGAGGGAGGCGAGTGATCTGGGAAGACAGAGATTTTCCCGGAGAGCAAAATGAACCCTTGATGAAGCCCCTGGGATTAAAGAGGTGGCTCAGTTCTTTCACAGCCTCCACCCTTCAACCCATTTAAGCACCATGCCTTTTCCAAGAAATGAAGGGCAAAGAAGCACTGATAAGCAATAAAGAGATAAGCAGCAAAGTACTCGTTTCACTGGTGTTTCCCAATGAAAAATGAACCCTCCAGCACACCCAGTGATTTGTTGTCTAAGTAGCAAAGCTCACCCAAGTTCCTGATTTTGCTTCCAGCAGAGATGCTCATTGCTCATTCTCACACCCTGGAGCRGCTCGGACTCATTATCCAGCCCTGGTGCTTCCTGCCTGTGCCTGCCTGTGTGCAGCTCATACACAGCCGTGCACACTTTAAATGTACATGTGTGTACCCTTGCCTTGTGGCCCGTGCTGTGCTATCCCTGCCAACCATCCCAGAGCAGGTATTCCTGGCTGCAGGAGCCTGCATCCGCAGGGAATTGTTCCTTTCAAGCTGCAGTGCAGGGACAATGCTGTACATGGTGCTTTGGGAAAAGAGCACCATCAGAATTTAGTTAGGGGAGTTAAAGGTCTTCCAAGGCTGCATTTTCAAAAAGGGTAACTTYTTATCTCCTCGGGTGTTTTGGAACGGGAGGCATGAAGGATCTAATCCAGCGAGGTGTAATGTCAGCCAGGGCAAATTAAGTTCGCATTTGGATACAAACTCTCTTTCAGAGGCAAATTTGGCTGTTGAAAGGAAAATCATCGTACACATCTACACAGAAAAGGAAATGGGTGACGCTGGGGGGGGCACTCCTCACTTTAGCAGGCTTGACATGGGTTCAGGAGAGGAACAGACCCTCCCAGTGCCCTCTGTTTCCCCTCCACCAGTCATTTGGATGCTTCAGCTTGAAGATCCCCACAGGTCTTTTATAACCCCAGCTCCCCTTTGGCAGCCAGCTCAAGGTGCAGAAAACCCCAGCTCCTGGTAGCTCCTAAACACAGCAGCACAGTGTGGCMTTACTGCCTGGGGTAGCTTTTGGTTTAGATGGGTTATTTCCATAAGGAGGTCTTCAGACAGTGTTAAATGACAGATGATATAATTTTTGAATGTGAGGTTCATCTGAATTTTATTTTCTGATGTTTTGACTCATTGACTTGATGTCTCTCTATTATGCACACACCTCTGGAGATGTTGCTGGCAATGATTATGCATAACATTGAGTTAGTGAATAAAACCACTCCAGGAGCTGCTTTACAGATCACAGTATTGTTTTCCCTATAATTGTCCCACAAATGGTGGAAGTTATATGGAGAGAGCAGCATGCTCTGACAGACTGCATATTTTTGCAGTGTGCATCAAATCTCACTTTGGCCTCTGAGACTTATTTCTGATGGTTCTTGGGGATTTAACTTTAAGACCAATGTATTTTAGTATCCATATATGCTCCGCTGTTCATGTCATCCGGCAGCAACTGAGGATGAGCTGTCTCCTTAATATGGATGAGACACCRATTTATCTAAGTTATCACCTCCCAATCTCTCATACATCTCTGCTGTTAACTGCTGTGTTTCTGACATCCATACCTAAACTCTCTACAACTTCTTCTCCTTCAATTGAAGCCATAAGTAATTTTTTGGCTGGAAGTCCTCGATATGTATCTAATGGCTTCTTCATCTCCCGGCTTGAGTTCAACCATGAGGCGATGGAATCAGGCTCTGGACACTGCATTTTAAACCCACAGCTCTGCACAGATCCACACAGCACACTAAATCAGGGTGTCTCTCCAGCATTTGGAAATATATGACTGAATTAACATGTCTGAGGCTCACGTTGAACAGCACTGCAGCCCCGTTGTGCACAGCCCCAGCATCTGACTGCAGAGTCAGCAATACTCTCCCCCTTCCTGATGCATTCCCAAGCCAGCAAAACTTAGCCCTACTCCTGATATTCTCTTTATAGAAGGTCCCAGTGGTATTATGTATCAAATAAARGTCTCATTACTTAGATTCTGGTTCCTCCATGGCGTTGCTCTCGTTAATCATTCTGGTTTTCAAGCCTGTGCTGCAAACCATTAGAACTGTCTCGCTTCCCACCCCTAAATTAGAGATTCCCTCCCCTGCCCCTCTGTGCCACAGGGGCCAGAAATCCCCTGGAGACCACTGCTGCTGCTGGGCTGTGCTGATGATTGGGGACCCTTGGCCATGAGCTCTGGGCTTGAGTCTCACTGCAAAGAGACGGTCTCCCCTTCCTGCCCAGCCTCATTTTGGGGCCCCTGTGGGTGATCCCAACTGCTAAATGGCCCACGTTGCCAGATTTGTGCCTTGCAGCATCTCTAGATGCAGCTTCCTTCCAGGCGAAAAGGAAAACTCTTTGGTTGTGCYCCAAATCTGTTCAGTGACTCCCTGACTCCCCTCCAAAATGGTTGGTAACAACTGAGGGCAGGGAATCACCTCCCTCTCCCCCATTCCAGTTCCCACTGGGGTTTATTTCCAGGCAGTTCCAAGGTCGGGCACAGAGATCACCCCAAAGAGTCACACTCTGCATTTCCCACAGACAGAAAWGCAGCAGCCCCCACCTCCCTCCCCTGCTCCCACTTCCCACACCCCTGGCCTCCACACTGCTCTTGGCAGGCTGGGATCCAGGGAATTTGCTACTTTCTCCAGGTAATATCCTTTTTAGGACCACAAACGACTTGCATAAAGCACCGGAATGAGATTCTCTTTGTGCTGAGGATGAAATGCAAAAAGGCAGAAGAGCAGGGGAGAGCACATCCTCCCTCAGCTCTATGAATTCACCAAATCTGATGGTTTATTCATTTTAATTAGCCTTGGAATTCATATATAAGTGCATATATTTATACATGTGAATTCATATAATGACACATAATTAATTTAGAATTTGGCATTTCCGAACAGGTAATTAAAATAGTTCATTGTTGATTAATCACTTGCAAAATAAATTATTAGCAATATCACTGTTAGCATTATGTTTATTACTACAATTTAGAGAAATTAAGGCAGTTCACTCACATTAAATTAAACACCAAAGCACAGCTGTAATATACCCTAGACAATATCTACTTACTGGCAGAACAAATGTGATGTGTGCATTACAGTACATTTGCTGGGTCATACATCTTGGATGGCCTCTTCATGTCACCACCAGAAACCCAATCCCGACAYACAGATGATTCCTGTCTCTTTCCCTAAATATAAAAATAGGATCAGCTGGACTTCAGCACTGGCTCTGCACTGCAGCGTGCTCCAGGCAGCTCAGACCTGCCTGGGATGGAGGGAGGCTCTGCAGCAAAAAAACCTGGCCCAGGGGAATGGGGAGCTAAGGGGGRTGTGAAGGGCCACCTCCAATGCACAGAGTCACAGAATGGGCTGGGTTGAGAAGGACCTTAAGGATCATTCCGTTCAACCCCCCCCCAAAACCATTAGCAGGAAAGAAAATCAAATTCTTCACTCCTCAGCAGGACCCTGGGTCACCATTATGAGCCAGATTATAGCCAAATTGCACAGAAATGGGATAAATCTCAGCCTGACTCAACGAGGTGCTAAAGGTTTAAACAGATCATTTCAGTAAAAGCTGAATTTAATTTTAAGCAGCTCTCTGCTGGGGTGGGAAGAGATTTTGTCCCGTGGGGAAATAGGTACCCCTTGCTTTTGACAACTGTTTTGTCTGGAGGACATTCAGCCTGGAGTTTAAGGAAGCAATAGGGAGAAGCCAGTAGAGATGAAGAGGACACAGATCACCTCATGACATATTTTCTGGATCTGTCTCTCTGTGGTTTTATAGCTATGGGAAACAATCCATAATTAGGTGTATAAAATAGCTCTCTGATCTCTGCTTCTGGCCCAAAAGAGCACAAAATTGATAACTCAATTATCGCTGCTGGAAATACAAATAAATTAAAAGCACCTGGTAGGAGGAACTCGAAGGGAGGGACACSCGTGCAGCAGAGTGGATGCTGCTCTTCAGTTGTGAGCTCACAGGCAATTAGAGCGCTGGGGCTGGAGCAGGGTGGGGACAGGCTGGGACAGTGTCCATGGATAATCCCCAAACTTTGTGCCGTCAGTGCAAGGCTGATGCCACCCTCTCAACCCAGAAACGAAGGCAGGGGGAGAGCTTTGGGAGTGGTGACACTCCTCTGGAAGAGAGGGACCCACGGAGTGAYCAGTGAGCTTATCTTGGTTGCAGGGTGAGGGAAAGCTGGGTTGGGGTTTAACAGCTTTCAGCATAAGAAAATAATTAGTGCCTAATCCTGTCGCCAGCAAATTCCTGGGAGTTTTTGTTCTGAATTTACAAGCAGAGCCGTGCAGGATGTTGAGGGTCTTCTTCACTTTTTGCCAAGTCATCTGGCATTTACAAAAACCTCTCTCTCCACTGAGGCTTGCTTTTAATGACTCTTGTGCTGAATTAACAGTCTGCACCGGTGTGACAATGAGAACAGTCACTAATGACCACTCTGTTTGTCTAAGCCCCATGCTGAGCACTGACTTCAGTCCCTGCCACAGACTCTCTTTGAGAAAAGGCTTCTGTGTCTTTTTAAGCAATTTAAAATGGGTAGGATGAGCTGGCCTGTCCATCCCTGCCCCATTGATATTCTGCCGCCTGGAAGTGTCCTTGAGTCAACAGSAGCACCTGTAGGGAAGTGTGACCTGGAATGATGTGAGGAGCAGGAGTAGGAAAGCCTTTGAAATTACATATATCCAGTTCTGATGACCCACACTGTAACCAGTGAAATATTTAAATGATCTGCCCTTTGAAGCATCCTCTGCCAGAGCAGAAGGGCGAGTGCAGTTTTATGGAAAGGTCTGGTTTTATTAGGCAACACACTCTGTGACCCCACGGAGAATGTGTGACACTGCCGACACAGGGAATATGTGCAGGTACTATTTCAAAAAGGAAAAGGACTCCAGACAACCCCCAAGCTTTGTCCCAAACTCATTCCCCTGTRTCACACTGAACAGGACACTTCCACCCATGGAATTGTTTCTTGGATGAGGGAGGCATCACCTCAGCCATTGTGCAGGGTTTGAATGATGCAAAACCCAGCCAGGGTCACAGGCACCCTGTGACAGCCCTGCTGGGGACAGGACACCACCTGGGGAAAGGTGCCAGCCCTTCTCATCCCTTCCCATCCCAAGCACKGCTCCTGCTGCTCAGCCTGCCCACRGGCATGTGCTGCTTCTCTGCCAGAGCTAACCAGGGCAGCACAATAATATTCACTTTCTGGATATGACAGGGTTTTATTTAGGCAGCAGTCACCCTTCCTGTGCCTTGCATGAGGCAGGTGTTAGAGCAATTCCATCTGAAAGCTTTTAGTTCCCGTAACTGATGATTTATATTTGTGCTGGAATGGCAATAATAGTAAGGGTTTAATTGTTTTAATGAAAGTGGCTTGTTCTGCAATCGAATCAATTTGCTAAGTTTGGGTGATGGAATACAAGGCTGGATTTGACCACACTCTTTGTGTGCCATGAACAAAAAGGTGCAAGCCATTTCAAAAAGATCTAGCTTGGCACAGTGAAACTTTTAATAATATCTGCATAACTAACGGCAATAGGAGCAGCCCAACCTGAAGAAAACAGATTTTACAGGAATTACAGTCTCGCTGTCACATTTGTAAAAGGGACACATGCATTTTTCAGATCTTTGCACATTAATGGCTGTATTTGATTCAAAATACAGTCAGTGAACCCTCAGTAAATGGAATTAAATGGTATGTGTCTGATTTGAGGGTGACAATCCAGCAATTGTTTCTTGTTTGAATTACTACCTGCGTGGCTGGGCACAGCGGTAATTGAAACTATAATGTTTCATTCCTCTTTAGGTATAATTTGTCTGAAAATTCATTCAATGCTGTTCTATTCTCCCTCCTGAAGCCCCTCCCTTTACCATTACGGTGCTCTCAGGGGTTGCATCTTTTCTGTGTGCCCAGAGTTTGACCTGGTCTGGGCAATTCAAGCACACAACAAACCTGGCCCTGGTGTTCCCCTGGACCAGCCCCACTGCCCCCTCTTGCTTTGGCCATGGGCTTGTCTGCTCTTCAGGGCACAGAGCTCCATTTATCCAGCCCCAGGTCTCTGCTTTGCCTTTGGCTCAGAGCTCAGGTGAGCATATCCTTACAAGGTTCTACAAATTCCCCTTCAAAGCCAAGAATTTGCAGTGGCTTTGTGAACATTTAATTTTGTGTGACCACGATTATCAGCTGCAGGACCTGGACCTGCTTGTGCTGTGAGAGCTGTAAATGGAAAGGCAGCAAGGGCTACTCTTTCTCCATCTGTGCCTTGTTTTGTTGCTTTATGTGGTTCTTCCACACAGTACAGAAGTGGCTGTGGCAGTGCTGTGCATCTGCAAGGGGTAACAAATATATTGCCTTATTCTCAACACTCCCCATTTATAAGCAATTTCTAGTCTGTTTTCGCCCAATATTGATAAACAGAAGAAAATGGAATGTATTTTATTCACCCATAAAGTCTGACATTTCCAAAGATGGAATCAAATTATCCTCCTCATCTGTCTGCAGCTCGCTGGGCGCTTGCTAGGTACAACTTTATGCCCGCAGAGTAATAACACCTGGTAATGGCACCTAATTTCAGAGCCTCCAGAACGAGCTGGTCTAGGACAAACAGGGTTATTTTGCTTACAAATAATATGTAACACAAAGACAGGCTCTGTGTCCTGGGATGGGATGATAGCACTTTTTTCTCCCGTGGGAAGAGGCTGGAAATCCCTGGGAAGCCCTTGTCAGCAATGGGGCATGTTCCTGGCATTTCCACAAAGGCATTTGCATCTTCTTGATTGCTGCCACTGCCTGTGGTCCAGTTGTGATTCATGATGATGAATCTTGGATTTTTTCACTGCTTTTGGGGTGGTTTAGATGAAAATTCCACATGCACATTGTCTGGGAACGTGGTGGTGCTGTGAGGAGCTGTAGAGAGAGGCAGAGCTCTCCACTGCCCGCAGACACAGAGGGTTGGAAGGAAGAACAAAGAGCAGATCATAAGAAAGAGCATAATGAGGTTTAAAAGATAATTAAGGCTGCTGGTTCCCAAACACTACAGCACTCCTAGCTGGGCTGGTGAGCCCAGGGGAAAGCCAAGGGCTGGARTAAAGCTGGCAGCTGAGGCAGGGCTGCAAATCTGGAAGTGCTGCTGCAGGGAGGGTCCTCAGCACCTCTGAGGCCCTGGCCCCTCTCTCCAGGCACAAGATGTGCAGAGATGCTCATCCTCTGGGACGCATCTGTGGCATTGATGGGCCAACCTTCACCTCCACCAGGGGATCCTGGCACCTTGACAAAGCAGTTTAAACTAGGCTGAGCTAAGGGGATGGGTGGAGAATAACAATGAGCAAGGACAGGCTGGCATCTAAATGTGGAAGGAGCCAGGCAGCCCATGAAGAAAAATCTGGGGAAAGGAAGGAGTGGGGATGGAGAGAGACAAAGCACCCAGAGGACAAGTGCTGAGAAGGGAACATACCCCCAAGGGCAGAGCAGGACAATTCCTCCCCGAGGAATCCCCTGAGTTTCCAGCACCAGGAGGACCCCTTGGTTCCCGTGGTGGTGTCAGATCAGGGGAAGGAAGGCTCTCCTCTATCCTTTTCAGGACTCAAAGGCTCTTGAATTTCTCCTTCCAAAGCCAGAGGTGTCACATCCCCCAGGACAGGAAAGCACAGGGGTCTCAGTGACCTCAAATGTGCTGGGCAGGGGCAGAAATACCCACYCAGTTCCAGCAGCATTTTGTCTAACCAGATTCCCAGCAGCAAAGTGATACAAGCTGCCTCCACTGGAAATTCCGCCCAAAATGAGACCTCCAGAGTTAGTCCACAATCATCTTCCACTCCTTCATACACAAACCACTGCACAGACTGTTTTTGTTTGGGGTTGTACTTCTCCAACCCCTTGCCTTTCCAAGTTTACCTACTAAATACTTTAATTACCTTTTAGCTTGCCTTAAAGTGCAGCATGAATAATTAGAGCAAGTGGCTGCATTTCTCACAATRAAGCTGTGATTTTTAAGTGCCAGAGGACATTTGTGGTGCTGGAAGGGAAAGGTAATTGACATTCCCTTAGGGAAACCTCTTCAGAAATCTGGGCCCTGGTTGCTTTGAATTAATGTCAGTGGTATGATACAGGCAGGGAAGATGATAATCCATGCAAGCAAACAAACAACASAGCCAAAAGCTGCCAAAGCAGAAGTTCAGCCCTGCGTCTCTGATGGCTGTGACCTGGCTGATCCTCCAGTTCTTTCTTGCAAACAGMGATGTTGGAGCATTACAATTCAAAAAGAAAAAGCCAATAGAGCTCTTCTAAACGGAACTGAAAGGTCTCATCAGCAAACCCAGGACCCACAGGTGAAGCCCAGGAGGTGCTGAGTGTTCTGCTGTCCCTGGSGTGCTGGGGAAGGTGTGTTAGTGTGGGTGATGGCTGCTCCAGGGTGTCCCAAAACRCTGCAGAGATCTCGCTCAGTGGTACACAGTGATACAGAGCTGATCGAGTGCAGGCTCCCCCGGGCTTGCCAGGATTTCCAGAGCAATGATAGAGAGAATTCGTGTGGCATTCCACACCCTGCCATGCTGAGAGGAGAGCCTGTCTGCTCCCCAGCCCGCATGCCATAGATAAATAAATATCTCTATAAGATATATATAGATAAATATGCACCCAGCRTGCTGCAGAGGCAGTGAACGTGTGCCAGGTGCACAGCACAGCCTCCATTAACCCTTGCCTGGGTCACCCTCCTCTTGCAACAAAATGTGCACCAATGGTGCTCTCAGGAGGGGAGTTTGCACCAGCCTCGCATCAGCTTCTGATGTCCTTGTTGGGATATTTCCAMCAAGGAATGAGCTGTCCCTTGTCCCAGACCCCTGTCACAAACTGCTCAGTCTTTGGGAGACGTTGGCACCAGGGTTCTGCAGTCCCTGCAATCCAGCCTGCCCAGGATGTTTTGCTCCCAGCTGGGTTGAAGCAAAGGCTCAGCTCATTCACCCAGATTTACAGAAGGACTTGCAGTGTCCTGAAAACAAACTGTTGCAAAAATAATAATAGAAAATATAATTAAAAACCAAATGACAGCAGAGAAGTTGACCATAGCACAGCCAACAACGCCTTGGTGTTGGATACTCCACTCGTGCAGCACCAGGGGCTGGGGAAGGGATTTGCTGCCACAGGGGTGCAGTGACCTTGGGACAGTCTGGGCAGGGAGCAGTGCTTGGGGCTGCCTGCCCCAAAGGGTTTTGGGGTGTTTTCCAGTCACTGCCCTTCATCTGCTCCTTTCCTCAGGGCAGAGAACAGCTTTATCCCTGCCCTGCTCCCTGTCCCAGGCTGCACAAGGCTTTGACATTGTCACATCTTCACCAGCCACCATCTGAGGGACCACACGCCTCATTTCCCCCCAGCAGCTCTCTTTTCCCATTTGGTGATTTTGCAAAAGCACCAAACCTTCCCTCATTGTGCCTCCACTTCCAAACTGTGTGCCTYGTGAGAGCACAGCAGCTATGGTGCATTTAAATGGCTGATTTTTCAGGATCTGATTCAGGTCTGGCCTCCAGTGATATCAGTTTGGCCGCTGCAATGGGAACACTGTGTTAAATGTGTTGAAGTGAAGGAGAAAAGCACTTGGGAGCATCAGGTGCAGTGCAGGAGGGGCTGGAGGCAGCACCCTGGCTCCCCTGCACCCCGCTGTGCCTAAATTTGGTGCATGGCCCGAGCATGGAGCAATGCCTGCCCTCCTGGGGTGCCAATCCTCGGCCCAGRGCAGCAGCAGGGCTCACCCCAGGGCTGTCACTGACACCTCCAGCCCAAATGCCAAGGTGCTGCCGTGACATCGTGCCCGTGTCCCCAGATATTTTTCCGTGCTCCAGAGGCACACATGCACTTGTGACCCCCTGCACGCTGTCCCCTCAGCCTCAGGACACGGAGCACTGAGAGTTCTGGGTGCTGCTAAATGTCTCTGAGCAGGGCAGGGCAGACAGGGAGGTGATCTATGCCAAGGAATGGGCTCTRTCCTGATGTTCCTCCTGACCTGAGCAGGGTTTACCTGCAGGAGACCCAGAGGAGAGGGTGCAGAAACACATTTAACACAGTGTTCCCATTGCAGCGGCCAAACTGGTATCACTGGAGGCCAGACCTGAATCAGATCCTGAAAAATCAGCCATTTAAATGCACCATAGCTGCTGTGCTCTCACGAGGCACACAGTTTGGAAGTGGAGGCACAATGAGGRAAGGTTTGGTGCTTTTGCAAAATCCCCAAATGGGAAAAGAGAGCTGCTGGGGGGAAATGAGGCCCCTCAGATGGTGGCTGGTGAGGACATGACAATGTCAAAGGCTCGTGCAGCCTGGGCCAGGGATAAAGCTGTTCCCTGCCCTGAGGAAAGGAGCAGATGAGGGGCAGTGCCTGCACTTGGGGTGCAGCTGGGCCCCAGGACCCTGCCCACCTGAACGCTCCTTGGGAGATCGTGCACCTCCATCCCCATCCGACACCGTAGCTCCAGGTGCGCTTCGCAAATGCAATGGAATATGGTTTAAAAAGCAAATTAAGATTTAAATTGAATATTAAATTGAAAAGAAAGAATCTAGAAAGAGCCTGAGAAGCACTTAATTTCTCGTTACTTGCAAGCACTTTTGCCATGGAGAAGTGTCCTAGGGGAGCCAGGCACGGGGCAGGATGGCTCTGGAAACATTTAACTCCAGCTGCAAAGATTGCCCAGGGACCCTCAGCACCTGCAGGCACCAAGGGCTGCTGCTGCTGCTCGGGCAGGGGCTGCTGCAGCAGTGCAGCCCTTGCTGCAACCMTGCACTGGAGCTGGGCTGGGAGGCAGCAGAGCATCGCAGGGATGGGAAGGGGCAGRGCTGTGGCACTCTGGGGTGATGCAGCAGTGCAGCCCTTGCTGCAACCCTGCACTGGAGCTGGGCTGGGAGGCAGCAGAGCATCGCAGGGATGGGAAGGGGCAGGGCTGTGGCACTCTGGGGTGATGCAGCAGTGCAGCCCTTGCTGCAACCMTGCACTGGAGCTGGGCTGGGAGGCAGCAGAGCATCGCAGGGATGGGAAGRGGCAGGGCTGTGGCACTCTGGGGTGATGCAGCCGGGACACACCAGGCACTGCTGCCCTGGGGACACCACAGCTGTCACCAGAGGCCACTCAGGGCCCCCAGTGGCTCTGCTGGCTGGGCTCAGGCCACCACATGCTCACACATAATTCCTGACCTCAAGTTGAAAATATAATTCTTTCTGCCACATCTGACATTTAGCTGTACAGCGATCCTTGCCAGGAAATTGCCATCGTTTCAGTTCTGCTCCCAGCTACCCTTCTGATTTATATTTTTGTTTTTATCCAATTTTTCTGACTTGTTTTGGTAGGGTGGACAAAATGTTCTCACTCAAGACAGATGACAGTTTGCCGATAAGAGGAGCAACTTATCACCAACAGCTCCGATTCTTTCTCAAATGCTTAGTCTGTTGGAACAGCTTTAAAGTCTAATGTGATATCACAGGTTAGCCCCAAATCTGCTTCCCCTCCTGTATTTCATACTTTATGGCTCTGAGCATCACTCCTTTTAAAACAAAACGCTTCAATCTTTTTCACACCACCATGGCTTTCCCTCCTCCCCTTTCTTCCCCCCTCTCTTCTTAATTTAACTATTTAAAAAATTCTTTGGGCATGGCAAATAAACACCAAAGATGAGTGACCTCTTGGAAGCTTGGTGTCCTTGAGTCTAACTTTAGAAATCATTTGTCACAGGCACAGAAGTGTGCACTGCAATCAGAATTAGCTGCCAGAATTTTTTTTTCAAACAATGATATTGTAATTTGAGTGACATTCTTGATAACAGTTCAGGTTATCCAGACTTCTCCCCATGCCCCGACAAACCATGCACTAAAAAATAAAACTTCTGTCTTATTTTGATTTTTTTTGTTGCTGTTGTTATTTATCATATGGAAAATAAATGAGAGGGAAAAGAGAGACAAGGCAGTGTAACAGCTTTGAGCTCTGGATATAAGCCCAGTAGGCTAACAGGGTATTATACAGTTGGGTTTAGTTCAGCAAAAAACAGGACATTCTATGAGAACTAGGTGAATAATTTGCAATTAGTAATTTGGGTCATAAAAATCCAGGTTATTTTGAAACATGCAGCTTTACAGAGTGAAATGCCTTCCTCTGCTCGTGGTTGCTAGCAAAGCACAGCGTGCTCTGATCAGGGCTGCCTGGAATTGTAGATTTTGTAGGAAAATTACTTTTGATCTGCAAGTGTGCAATTCCTGTGTGAATGTTTATCACTCTTACTCATGCAAGGGATGCTCCAGTGCATCCCTTGTCCTGTGCAAGGCACCATCCCTTGCCTGATGCCTTGAATGGGACAAGGGATGCCCTGGAGTTTGTGAAGGGATCAGGTCCTGTGATCCAGGAGCAGCTCCCTTGGGTTGCCCTGCACTAAATGGTTTCAATTTTTATGCATCAGCACAACCCACAGTCACTGAAACCACCCCATGAGTCTGCAAGTACCAACCAAGAGATCCCTGCTGGGTGCTCAGGACACCCCAGGGGACGGGGACATCACCCTCCTTGGCTTCAGGGTCACTGCACACAGAAAAGTCCTGAAATCCTTTTATGGGAGCTCCCATCCAAACTGACTGTGGGTGGGTTTGCATCACCCCAGGAAATATGAGGTGRGAAGAGCAATTCCTGATCCCTGGATTTGGATTATGGATGAGAACTCTCCAGGGAACTCGCTTGAATTGATACATCTTTTGTGAAAAGCCTCTGGATTTGCAGCATTATGTGAGAGCAGGAGAAAGACTCACTGTGCTGAAATTAGGGTTGCTGGAGCTGCTGCACGGTGGYTGCTCAGGGTCAGGTCTCTTGGAGGGTTTTAAAAATTTTAAAAGACCTTTTTGGGGGCTCAAAACACAGCTGCCAGCCTGCCTGGCGAATCGCTGCACTGCAGACCCCTCTCCCCTGGGGCTGGCAGCAAGGTGTCCCAGGAAATCAGCCTGCCTGTCCCCACTCAGGTGTGCCTCAGATGTGCCACAGCATTGCTGCACTCCCCAGAGTGGCTGCACCTGAGCAGCACCAGCCTCTCCCAAAGGAGATTCCCCAGCTGTGCCCTGCACCATCGGAGCAGGGGGCTCAGCATCCCAGAGAGCACAGAATCCATGGATGCTGCCACAGAAACCTCTCCCAAGGTCAATCCCCCCACGCCACGCAGCACAGTGGAGCCTCCTGGGACCCCTCAGACTAAAAAGTTTGAAATTCAGCTCTAAAAATGTGTACAGCCAACAAGGTGTCTCCTTGACACCTGGTTGTTACCTGGAAATAGGACATGAGGGGTCTTGTAAGGGCTTCATTTTCCCTGTGTTTGAACCCCCACAGCTTCCCCTGTGACTTCCTGAGTCCTGAATGTGCAGAAGGAATTGCAGGAGACACTTCCACATCTCTGTGTGATGGAGTTATCCTCCTTCCACTAAATAAATGCTCACGTGTGCACTTCTAGCCTGCATCTGAACAGGAGGCACTGTGTGCCCGACTCTTTCAATTTTTCATCCTCCTGGAGGAAAAATATGATAGGAAAAGCCTAAAAATTAAAAAAAGACAGAGTGAACAGCTATACCTAACACCTTTTTCAGCACAATCCACCCAATTATTTTCCTTTCTCTGGCTATTTTAGTTTTAAAGCTTCCTCTGAATGTAGGYCCCAGGTCAGCAGGGCATTAAGGCACCCCTGAAGTATTTGACTTTAAAAGATATCTCATGGAAAGGGCACTAATCATCTCTTGCATCTCTGACTAAAGATACAGCATTTTATCTGGGATCCTGAGYGTGCCTATAAATATCAGGCAGGGAAATGCTCAATCCATTACAGAAACAGGTAACCTAAATCATGGAGCAGGCTGGGGTTAACCTTGGTCCTGGGAGGGAGCTGGACCAAAATCTGGGCAGGGCAGGATGTGCAGGTGATGTTACAGTGCAAACAGCACAAAAGGTGCTCCCATAAAGATGTTCAGAATAACCCCATCTTCTCCAGGCTGTCTCACAGCCCGTGGGCCTCTCCTGCACCASTGAGAGGCGATGGCTGATCCAGAGGTGTGAGGGTACAGAACACATCTGGAGGACATTCTTCAGAAAATGAGATGGGCAAGAGCCTCTTTCTCATCCCTGCTGCTKGTGGTGGGTGCTGGATGAGTGACCACAGTGAAGAGAGAGCAGCTGATCTGTTTGCCATTGCACTGTACCTGCAGCACAGGTGTACAGCTAAATTCAAAAACTTCACGGCA
Source organism: Cardinalis cardinalis (assembly GCA_014549065.1). Classification (NCBI taxonomy): domain Eukaryota; kingdom Metazoa; phylum Chordata; class Aves; order Passeriformes; family Cardinalidae; genus Cardinalis; species Cardinalis cardinalis. The sequence continues at coordinate 3,700,755 of JACDOX010000060.1, forward strand.
TTTCCAACCTTTTAATTTTGGCTAGCATTTTCCTTGCCTTTTATTATCCTAAAACCAATTTTTTTTCAAGGCACTGCTCCCCCACATAAGGAAAACCTCTATGAGAGCCCCAAATCAGCATTTTGTGAAGCAGAGTGCGCTGTGGGTTGGGGTGAACAGGTCTCCCTTCTTCCCCAAGCACAGCTGGGGTCCCTCTGCACCCCAGGACAGATGCTCACCTGYAGAGGCTGTTCCCAGGAATGTGCTGGCAGGGACAATGCCAGCCCATACAGCAGGAACACTGCTGCATGTGTTATTAGAGTCATTTGTTGTGGTTAGTGAGCAAAACCACCCAAGCTCATTTCTGTTCCATTAGAGGGAGGCAAAAAAAAAGGGAATAGAATAACTCATTTCAAGGTAATTTGCTGGGGATTTTGTGTATGATCAAGAGGGTTGTAAAAAGTGGGAATACTTGCAAAAGTTTGATATGGCTTTTGAGAGAAAAGTAGCACAAAYTTATCAAACCTGGACAAAGTGAGACCAAAGTGGGCGCTTTCAACGCATTTTGCCTGTCTACAGATGACAAACCACCCCACTCTGGTCCGTCCAGCCCACAGCTGCTTTTCTGGATAGTTTGATGAATTTTTGGTGAAATCTCAAAGGAATGTCTCTGCACTGGCTGGCAGCTCCTTGGGCAAGGATTTGATCCTGAGGTTTGGCACATGCAGGGTGTGGTCCTCCTCTACATGTCCTGATTCTTTCCTCTGTTCCCCACATCTCTGGGGAAGCGAGAGAAGATCCAYGGTGGGCAAGGGCCCCTTCCCATGGGACACAGAGCACAAGGAGTCCCTCCAAACATGGACATAAAATTCCAAACCAGCACCAAAAGCCAGCCCATAAAGCACTGGCTGCTCTCAGAGGCAGACTGGAGATTTCTCCTGCTAATTATAAAAATGGCAGACAAAACCCTGCACGATATGATTTCTTACATTAAACAAATTTTATGGTGGAGAAGACTTTTAGTGGCACTATTTGCAGRCCTGGCCTTTTGCCAGCTTGCTGTCATTAATTCTGCTGATCTTAAGTATCAGCTGCACTTATTCCAAGGGGCTATAAATAAACCCCTGAAGCCTATTAAAGGAGCCAGCTTCCTCAGGCTGTCTGTCGAGCCTGGACAGACTGACATGGGCACTGTTCAGGCAGCTCTGGCCAGTGCTGAGCATGTCYGGGTTCAGGTCTTTCACATGCTCACAGATTTATCTTTTACAYTGCTGGGAACAAGGAACTTTTTTATAAAAAGAAAACCTCACTCTAGGCAGGCAACAAATAGTGCTGGTTCTGTTAGGGCTGGGAAAATCCTTGACCACATGCCTGAAGCATGGAACTGCTTGACCTTCCCTGGCTGGAAGGGTTAAAAATGAACAGGAGATTGGGAAAGGAGAAGAACTGGAGCTGATATTTTATAAGACAAGGAGGTGTTTTAATGTAAGACACGGAGAATTCACCACTGCCAGAATATTTATCAGTCACTCTTGCACTCAGGGCTGCCACCATTCTGGCTCTCCTCTGGGATTTGCCAGGTAAAAATCCAGGTTATGGGTGCCCCCCACCACCCTGAGGAGCCCATGGGCTGCAGGCAGGATGTTCCAGGGTGCAGCAGCCACGCTCTGCCTGTCTGGTGCAGCTCCTATGAAAAATGGGTGGCAGCACTAATGTGCGCTTAATGACCCGTGGTGCAGAAATGACTACGATGCAGGAATTAAATTTACAATCAACTTCCTTTTTGCTTCTTTTTCTTTTTTTTTTTTCCCCTTGAAACCAAAGTTCCTAATCAGAGAAGTCCATGTAAGTGCCTCTGTGCTCCCAGGCAGGGCAGGTGACTCAGGCAGCAGCAGGATTAGAGCTGGGTGCTGTCACCGTGCCAGGCGGGACACGGGGCTGCATCAGTGGCAGGGTAAATTGATGACACAGTCTCAGGAGAGCTCACTGGTTGATGCCAGGCTTATTTTTGTAAGTGCAAACTAATGAAATTTAGAGTTTTAATTTAAAAAAAAAAAAAAAAAAAAAGGAAAGAAAAAAGTGGAAGCTACAATTTATAAATGGAATTCATAATGGACCAGAGTGCCAATTGCATTAAGGAAACAAGCAGCTCAGGCTTTTACCCAGAAGAGCCCCCAGGGGTTTTTTTGCAAGAGGCAGGGGGTCCCAGTTTGTTCCAGTGAAGCTCCTGGTTCCATCTTTCCTGGGCTCAAACAGGAGGAAACCACCATGAGGGGTTTGGGATTATGTTTGTCCTGGAGCAGGCACGACCTCTACAACAGATCACTTCTCCCTTTCCCATTCCCACTCAGCCAGGGACCTTGCTCTTCTCGTACTGAATTTCAAAAGGTAGCAACAAAATTGCTTAAAAGGCAGTGAAAAGGATGGAAATGTAGTGAAAGGGATGGAAATGTAACCATAAACCCACAGCAGAGGCATCCCAGAAAACAGAGGTGAGTATCCAGAAGGAGATAAAAAGACATGTCCCAAAAGGAAGGATGTGCAGTTCAGAGCCAGCAGGAGGCTTTTTGTAGCTTTTTTTATTTTACAGACTTTGTGCTCTCTTCTCCTGTGCTTCATCACCTGTCTACTCACAGATCTGGCCCTAAACACTCTGATGGATTAAAGAAGATGGAGRGGGCTATTTTCAATAGTGGGAACAGGCACATCCTCAGGCACAGAGCCTGGCTATGGCCAAGTCTAGACAACTGCTGTGGGTTGGTTTTCTCCAACATGAACAATTCTGATCCTATGAGTCTGTGGCTCTGTGATTCTGGGATTTTGTGTTATGGGGTCAACACAGCTTGTCCTGAGCTGGAGTCAAGCCAACACAACCTTGGAGGATACRCCAAAGGCAGAAGATGAGGAGGTGAGAGGAGTCCTACAGCTCTCCAGCCACAAGTGCAGTGCCCCAACCAAAACTCTTCCTCTATCCTGGCTTGACATCAACAAAACCTCTGGAAATCCTCTGGGGAACCAAAAGGCAAGTGAAATTCTCCCCCAAATGTGATGTTTCCATGGAAGCCAAGTAAAAGCACTTCTGTGGCCCTGGGAAAGGTGGCAGCAGCTGGAGCTGGAYATGGGAAGTGGCTGTCAGGAGCAGTTGTGAGTTTGGAGGCTGTCAGAGCAGCCTGGTGACAGATTGTTCCTTGAGTCACCCTGCATCCACCACCACAGTGACCCTGGAGCCTGTGCTGTGACTGGCAGGGGCTGGGCTGAGGTTTTGCCCTCTWCTGAGCCAGCAGTTTGGGCTGGTGACCCTTCTGCAATGAGGGAACTTGYAGTGCATGAGCAGGAAGAGGCACTGGGGAGTGTGAAGAAACACAGAAAAAATGTTTCAGCATCCACTGCTACCCCTTGCCCAAGTAAGAAATGAAGCTGTGGAGAAAAGAGCTGATGAACACACCATCAGAAGGGAGGAGAAGAACATTAATTGGCTGTACAGCAGAGCCTGAGCAATAGGAAAAACTGGGGACGACTAATTTATGAGTACAGATTCTTTCTGGAGAGTATGACTTAAACTTGGGAAGAAAATCCATGTGCCTGGAATATTAAAATCAATAGTTTTAACCTATTTAGAAAGAATTGAGTGGGCAAAGAAGGCACAGGAGGGTTAATCAATATCAGAATTGACATTGCTRCATTCCAAGCACCACAAGAAACTGAAGAGAAAGTGACCTCAAATACAAATAAAAACCAAAATAAGGAGTTTSTCCAGACCACCAACTCTCACTAGAAAACAGGGGTTACTCACTTCTTAGTCACATATCTGTACTATTTAAGAAAATTTCCCTGTGCTGTCCTGGGGAACTTCAACTCAATTGATGTGAGCTGCAGAGGTCACAGGGCTGGTTTGGGGATTTTCTGAATGTCCTGGAAGAGCTTTTCCTAACCAAAACCAGGAGGATCCTTGACAGGATCAYCCTGACAGCTGCAGGGCTGCTTACACACCCAAAATCTGGCTCCAGCCAGCACAGAGGTGACCCTGTTTCAATTGTACATGCTGGGCACAGACAGGACAGCCTGAGCTGACAGTGGGTCCCTGTGCTTTTCAGTGCTGTGAGCCAGGTCACCTGGAGGATTTTAAACAGAAAATGTGAGTGATATTTGGCAACTCCTTGTTTAAAGAAGCTCTGGCTTCTAGGAAATCTAGTAAAACCTCAGAGYTGGGAAAGAGAAGGTTATTCTGGCTGAAAAATGAAGCTCAAAGGACAGTGAAAGTAGGTAAACTCCCAGAAAGAAGGAAGGGAAAGTAAATAATAATGAACATAAATCAGCCCCAAGCAGAAGGCTGTCAGGTGAAACCTGTGGCTAGCAGAGCTGAGGGCAACAGGGATGTGCTCTTTAGATATAAGAGACTCAAAGTAGTTGTCTAGACAGAATAGCAGACATTAAAAAAAGAATACATAAAAGGCAGACGCTAAATATTTAATTTCACTATTTTGGGGGGAAAAAAAGGCTGAGTGAAATAGCCATGTAATATGATGATGTGGAATATCTTCTGCTGCAACTCAGGATGTTAAACAGCTGTTACTCCAGCTAGAGGATTTTTTTTGATCAGCAGCTCCCAATATTCAGTGCCTGAGAGTTTTTAAAACTGTCCCAGGAGCGCCCCAGGCTGGCACAGAGTTTTCCAGAAGACTGAAGCAGCGTTGACTTTGAGCCAAGGAATAAATGTCGATGAGGAGGATGACTTGCGTAATTATAAATCTGATTGTTTGATGTTGATTTTGTGGGGAAAAAAAAAATAATGGAAGAGCTGATAAGGGACTTGATTAATAACAATTTAAGGAGAATAACTAATTACAATCAACATGAGTTAATGGAAAATAGATCTTATTAAATGAAATTGATATAATTTTTCAAGAATGTGATTATAGATTTGATTGATTTAGTACATTTCATCAACACTGTTACGTTTGACTTCAGCGAGGCATTTAACTTAATGTTGTCTCATTTATTAGGAAGCTAAAACAATGTAAAATCAACACAGCCCGTGCTAAACGGATGAGGACCCTGGTGATAGGTTTAGACATATCTGAGGAGCATCCCAAGCAGCCTCCTTTCTGTTCATCACTTTTAGCAAATGGTAGAAAATCAAAACTCATTCCAGTCAAAGTTTGCTGATGAGATTTGGAGCCGGCCCACGGCTGGAATGTGGATGGGTCTGTGCCTCAGAGCTGCTCCTGAACCAGAGGGAAGTGAACTCCAGCTGGCTTAACACAAAGCCAACTTCCAGGAGCCAGGGTTTCACTGCAGGGAGCACAGATCCTCCCACACAGCGCTGGAAACTTGGTAAAACAGTGGAGTGAAATATCTCAGGTGCAACAGCTAATGGGACAGTGCAGCTATTTGTGGTGCCAGCAGCTCCAGAAGGATGGTGATGAACGGGAGAGGGCACACGGGAATGACTGAGGCGTCACAAAACATGCCTTACAGTGACAGCCTCAAGGACCCCAATGTGCTTAGCTTAACAAAGGGAAGGTTAAGAGATGGCTTAATGACAATCCAGATGTATTCAGACAGGGCACAGGGATGCAGAGAGGGAGAGCCCTTCAATCTAACAGACAGAGTGATAAAAAGAGCTGGAAGCTGACGCTGTTAAATTCCATCTGGGAAGGGTGTGCTTTATGTTTGGGAGAAATAACACCAGAACAACTTCCCAACAGATGGTTTCATCATCATTGGCCATTTCAAACTCATGCTGGTTTTTTTCCTTTTTTTTTTATGCCATATCCTGGATCCGCCAAAAATCAGTGTGAATCAACACACAGGCACTCACGCTGCATGAATGGGATGGGYCTTTTTAGGGGTTTTAATATTCCTAATAATGAGTATTTAAGTCATCATCAAGCACTCAGGCACTGAGTGGAACCATTCCCTTTTCGCAGAGTTATTGRTCTGGCCTTGGTGGACACTCACACAGACACCTCAGGGTTATTGTGCTTCATCTTTGCCAGTGCAGAAGCTGGAAAAATTCCCTAAAACCCCATAAAACGAGCCCAGCAATCCCCCTGCTATAAAAAAACCCCAAAATGCAGTGCCAAAGAGAGCAGCTTAAAGCTCAATGTACATGAAGAACGTGCATTCCAGTGGTTCAGTAAAATCCTGCTGATCCCCATCTGCTGCCATAGCTTGATGGACTTTTAGGGAAATGGCACATCCCTGTTCCTTAAGAGTTGCTAAAATTGTGAGTGGAAAAGGTGCAGTTTCATAACAGACTCATCTACACCCAGGACAACACAGAATGGGAGAGTGCTGCAATCCTGGGGACTTTCTGCAGGAGCTCCATCACATCTCTGCTCTCTGGTTTGGAAGCTGCTGAAATTTCCCCTTCCATGGAAATTATTCAGCAGAAGTCCCARCTACAGATCCCTCAGTCAGGAAACTCCAGGAGCCACACGTGGACTTCACCTGGGACTGGTCTGAAAGACCCAGCTGATGTCTTACTGTGCATCCCGATGTCCTTGGGGACCAAACAGGTATAAATGTATATACATATATAATATTTTTTGTTTGGATACTAGGCCATTGTATCTGTGTTTTAAGCTCAGAAAACAGTGTCACAAAAAAAGTTTTCCTTCCAAAGAAATACTGGGATTGGTAGAAGTGATTAGATAAGAGCTGATATCCAAAAGCTGGACAACTAAAGTTGTTTCATAATTGATTTCTATATATGGGACTTTATCTTCTGGTGAGGTCTTTACCTTTAAAAGCAGGTCTGTACCTTATAGAAAGAAGAGAAAAGAGAGGTCATTTGCTATCTTATCTTGTAATGAGATCAGCAAAGAAAGACTTTTAAGGCCCTCCACAGCTTATTCAYGATATCAGTGGCTCTTCAATTGCAGAATCAATCCAGGTGTAAACTGGGATGCTGGGACCTTGTCTCTTCCCTTCTGCCCACACCAAAGGGACTATATCTGTGGGTCCTGAGCTGTGCTGGATTTACCTCTGGCGTGATCCARGCCATTGCTGCTGTCCCCACCAGCTGCCATATCTCTGTGCTGTCACCACAGCTGATAATCCAGATTATAGTGAGTGGGGAGGGGGCAGCACTGCAGGACATTGTCTACCACAGTCACTAAACCCCCTCCCCACACACACCCCTTTGTGSCTCCTGCTCAGGGCAGAGGCCATCACCCAGAAGCTTCTTCAGTAGTTTCAATTCAGTCTGCCAGAGCCCTTTGCTCCTAATGCCATTTAATCCAGTTCCTTGTTAGCCAGCCAATAAGACTTTCACTGATATCAGGTTTTGGCCCAAGAACATGCAGATCCTTTTGAACTGAACATCTTAAGCACAACACTTACATTTTGTCWGGAAAAAAAGCCTGAACCAGCAGAAACACTTTTAAAGCCAGGGCAGCATCATTACCATAGAGGCAAACACTAATTTAATGTGGTTCACAGTAACAACACACCATTTATTTAAATACTTCACCCTTTAATTTATTCAGCATTTTATATTGAAGAGTATTTTCATTAGGATTCCTCTGCAAAACCGAAGAAGGCATTAAATCATTTAATATACTGACAACTCGCTTAATTTATTTAAGCACAGGARTCTAATTCAAAAAAGCCAGACCTTATACAGAGGCCTGTCTTTACAGCCCTGGCATACAAGAGCCTATTAATTTCAGGGTAGTGCATTACATGAATTTATTTTGAGATCCCAGTACGTGTTCTCCTCTGGTCAGCAGCCTGCCCTGGGGCTGCACCTGCCAGAGCTGCCTTTAGGGATTCCTCCCAGTGCACACCAGTCCTGCTCCCTGCCTTTTGCTCCTGCTGCTGCTGGTGAGCACCCAGCCCTTTGCATTTGTCACTGGCTGGCTTTGGTCCTTGCTGTGACACAGAGTGACCAGCAGGGCTGGAGCAGCAGGGAAACAGAGGCAAATCAGCAGCACTGGGGTCATCAGGGATGTCTTCAGTTTAATTCTCATCAAATGGCACTCAGAGCACTTGGTAAAGTCTGGGGGATCCACTGCAAAGTATCCCTGACTTGGCTGATACTGAATTAAGCAGAGACACCCAGTTCTGTGGCGAGGCCCCTGCAGCCCAGCCCTGAAGGTGCTGAGCAGCCYCAGGACTGTCCCCAGTTGTCACATCAGAGCTCTCACACCCTGCCTGAAGCAAATCCTCCACTTGATATTCTGGGGGCTCAGCTCCTTGGGCAATCCAGCCCTTGTGGCTTATTACTGATGTCCCCAGATGTGCCATAACAAATGGCAGAGAAGAAAATTGTCACCTGTGACAAAGCTCTGGGTGATATTGGGGTCCCCAGTGGCTCCTGGCTTGGCTGCTTTCCGAGATTGGTTCTGAAGCAGAACCTGGGAAACAATAGCACATTCTCAGTAGGATGCAGAGGGTGACATTAATAAACATTAGGGGGTTTGATATGATCAGGCAAAAGCAGCACAACGAAATGAGGTACCAAAAGCAGGCTGGAGAGGAGGGGAAGGCACCTGAACAGGGTGTTTAATGACTCACCCAGCTGCCAAATGCAGCACAGGGCAAGGCTGGGAGAGAAAACCTTTTAATGAATTCAACATGTGTGCACCCTTTGAAGGCTTAGCTCCCCATTCCCCAGTGGTGTTTGACCCACCTGAAGATATGGATCGTACAGAAAATAATAACCAGTAAGTAATAATAATAATGGTAATAATAGGAAGAGCAGGACCTTCATCTCCAATTCATATTTATAATCCAGCAAATATCTCACCTAAAGCCACAAGATTTATGGGTTTGCATCTATAACTAATATCCTTCCTTAAGCAGGAAAGGGTATGTTTTCCTACAAATAAATCTGGTGCTCTAGACCTGGATTTTGAAGACTAATATTTAAATCCCCAGCAAGACACAGTTATTGATTGCATAGATGTATACAAGAAAGACACACCATGCACATTTAGAGAGATAGCATTGTACAGCTATTTTAAGAAGAAATAAAGTTTCTCTTTTAAATGCAATAGATTAGACTTAATCAGGTAAAAAAAAAAGGAGGAAGATGGGGAGGTTGGCTTGGTGTCTGCTCCAAAGTGTCCCTATTTCCCAGAGATTTCATTTGCATCAGGCCCTTGCTAAAAGCAGGGMTGGTCCTGGGCGCCGAGACACACAAAGGGCTTTGAGACAAAGGGAATCGATTTGGWTTTACTGTTATGAGGAAAATAAACAGTTAGGCTGATATAACAGTAAAAGGGTCAAACAGGGTCAGGGCTAATGAAGTGACTTACAGCAGGTTGGAACTAAAACAGCCTTCCTTTTCTCCATCCTCCCCTCCAGGAGTGATCCCTGTGAACGCCCAAAATCACACCTGTGGGTGACAGCAAAGCACCAGCCAAGGGTCATTTGGGGCTGGGCACTGGACTTGCTTTGGCTGAGGGTTTTCATGGCCAACAGCACCTGCTGAGCTATGGAAAACCCCAACCAAGGCAAGCTCTGCCCTTCAGCTCCACATCATGGACCACAGCCACTGCACTTAGTCAGGGAGGCTCAGAGGTGCCCAAAATCATCCCTTCAGAGCTGAACTGGCCACTGGTGGTTGGAGGATCCCTTTTTCCTCAGGGGTTTCTTTTCACTTTTGTGAGGTGTAATGAGCAAAGTGAGAATGTGCTGGGTAAGGAGCCAAACCTAGGAAAATACAGCTTCTCTGGAGCAAGCATGGATATAGCTGAAAAAATATTGAGAATTACTGGAAATTTAAACATAGGCACTCAACCAAGGTCAAGGGTGGAAGTATCACCTCACTTAGTGGTGAACTTAGCAACAGAGGTAAAACACTGCTGCTGTTCTGTGTCTATAAAGACATGAACAGAGCCCAGACACTTGTACTGTCCYAAGGCAAATAACACCCCCATTTAATGGAGACTTTAGTTACCATGTTTAAATACTATTAATCAAAAATTTTTAAAAAGCCTTTATGCACTCAGTCATTTAAGGAACTCATCAGTGACTGCATGTGAGAGCCTCATTCAARCCTCATGGGGAAAGAGCTTCTTGTCCCCAGACTATGGGCTCCCAGAAGGCAGATTATGTCCAGGGGAAGGAGAAGGAAGGAATTGGCAATAACACTTGTGTGGTGCCCAGGCAGGCTGGCTGCACCTTGCTTTGGCGAGTCAGCTCCATCACCCCTGGACTGGAGATTGTCCTTCCCCCAAATGTTACTTTCAAGCGTCACAAAGCCTCTGTGGAAGGAGGGAAAACAAAAAGCAAAAAAAAAAAAAACCTTCTGGTGAGCACTGTGCTGCTCCAAAACCTGGTGACCCTGGAGGAGCTTTCCCTACAGACATGCTGCCCAATGCACGCCCTCATGATTTTTATCTCTGTGAAGAACATGGGCTGTGGGTGCCCAGACACTGCTCTTCTCTGCAGTTCTGAAAGGGAAAGAAATTCATGGCTGTTGCTTTGCAAGGCCAAGTACCAGCAGCACAGGGGCTTGGGAAGCTGCAACCAGTGTGGGGTACTCAGCCAAGGCAGAGCTTTTTTGCAACTTGGTTTTCATGATTTAGCATTCCTGCTGTAAATAATTGATACTAATGCAAGTGAGATAAGAGACAGACTGTCTGTGGGCTGGGAGGAAGTGGATCCTGGTGACATCCACCTGGAAATGTGCTTGCGGATTTGTCTGAAATAAAAACGTTGAGAAGCCAAACACGATGTCCAAGAGGTGGGGAGGGAGCAGGAGTGGGAAAGGCAATCGGTGACCAGCCCCAAGCACTCTGAGAAAAAGCTACCACTAATAATTTCCTTAATAAGAGAATTCCTGCACTAACTAGCACTTCCTCTCTCCCTGAACATGGCTCTCACACTAGTCCATAAGCTGTGTTCCTGCATTGCCAGAGAGCTGGGTGGGTGTTAGCACAATTTAAGGAATTAAAATGCCATTAAGGGGGCGCATGGAGCACAGCCTTCCTTGTCGGACACCATGCCAGCAGGAAAATGCCAGTGAGCTCAGCGTATCTGATGCCTTTGGCTTAGGTTATCTACAACCAGCTGAGTACCAGGAAGGAGCTCTTCTGAATCTCAGGCTTTGAAACCGGAGAAGGCAAAATTATATCTCTGGTCCTGCGAGGGCGGCCGTGAGACGGGCGATGGAGACAATCCTGCTGGGTGGAGAAGGGGAGATTTCCCTGCTGGGAACCTTGGAACCCAGCATGTCCCCAGGACCATTACACCATATCCATTTCTAAATCCTGATTTGGAGGCTGCTATTGGCATTTCACATCCTCTGAGGAGTCTGTGCCCGGCGGCAAACCGACATTCACTTCCCCCCGCATGACATAATGCCTGTTTTCATCCTGTCTAGTGGATATTAGAAAAGATAATGTCAGCTGAAAAAAAAAAATGACATCACTATTGAGCCACTTTACAGCTCTCTGCTTCTCTCTCTTGTGTGTCTCCATCTTCACATCCCACCTGTGTTGCCTGTTGCTCAGCAGCCCAAGGACCTTCCTGTAGCCACTGCACAAGGTACGTGTGCCTGATGGTTTTAACTTGCTGGAGGATTCAAGTGCCAAAGTGAAAGGAATTTGCAGAGGCAATTCCTTCATTTTAAACTACTGTATACATAGGGAAGGTTCCTTGTGTCCTCTTCTCCCATGCCTACAGCAGGTACCTTGTTGTACCCCTCTCCTGAAGGCCACACCTTTATACATTACTCTGGTAAGCACATATTCAGGGCTCTAAATTTGTTTTAAAATACACTTCTTAATCTAGAGATTTCATGCAGAAAGGCAGAGGAAAAAAGATGCTTTGGAAATGTTAGGAAGGAGCAGCACTGACTCATCAGTGATATGAATGGGGAAAGCCAGAGGGACCTTCTCATCTCTAATGTGATTTTATGATTCAGTGAATAATGCATATTAGCATAATACTAACTAAAAAAATCCATACTCATCATAGAATCACAGCTATCAACATTATCCTATTATTAATTATTAACATTTACACTATCAATCAGCCCCTGGCTGACTGATAGCTTAAAATCTTGCATAAAGATTGTTACAATAGCCACAGTACATCACGTAATGTGCTTCACAGTCGGGTTGTCATATCCTCATCTATAAAGCTTTTTACTAATGCACTTTACAACATATCTTACAGTACATGGATGAAGAATGTGGCTGCACCCAGTAATAATTCCATTAATTATGAATAAAGCATTTACAAATGACATCCTTATTTAAAATTAGTGATGAACACATTTGGGTTTAATGCAGATGCACTGTGTAATTTGTAATTGGATAAAAAGCAATGCTGGCAACATGGGGTAGGGAAAAAGGGCCAAGATCTTATGGTCTTTGCATCAGCAAGGAAAGGGGGGAAAAACCAACAGAGAAAATGATTGACAAACAACAAAACATTGGCATAAAGCTCACCAAACTCCAAGGTGATGCTTGAAAGCAATGATTAAAGGTGCCCCGCAGACTAGAAAGGGAAAAATCCTTACCCACTGACCTTGCATTGCAGTTGTGTTAATAAAACTCACTGCTGTATTAATAAAGTCTATATTTTCATTGCTTTCTCTCATTTCAGTGTTTTCAGCTGGCTGGCAGCTCACCAAGACTCGTTAGCCACATACAGTTTGCCTTTGCAGTACCTTGGTACCGCTTTGTCCTGTAGGCTCTCGGGGATGGCAGAATATTTATTACATACAATATTTCACTGAGGCTACTTACGTCAAGAGGCTATAAATACATTACTCTTCCTAGTTTACTTAAGGGATAAAAAGTGAGTAGCTAAGTTTACAGAGCAGGCTCAGGCTCTATTAATGTGTGGTCTGTTCATTTTCATGTAGATCTCAATTGTTTGAAATTATTTTCCAGATTAATCCTGTGAGTGATTCTTGCATTGCTGATCATTTCCGAGCACTGCTGGTCTACWTGTGCAGTGGTCATATTCAGGTTATTCCATGTATTATGGAAGAAACGTTAATTTAAACTCATCAAGCTTTTTGGTAATAAAGTAGTGAATATTTATGTGTTCATAGTTTTCTACTGAGAGCCTTGTGCCAAGAACTTCTTACACTGAGGTTCAACTATTTCAATATGTCCCAASTGGGGAGGCAAAAATCCCAGCAGCTCACTTCTGGCCACAGAGGTGGGGGGACAGCAACTTTGGTAGTCAGAGAAAGTCAGCAAACTCCTTTTTTAATTACTTTTCTCCTGAGTTTCCCCAGTGTTTACAGCAAAGTGCCTGGATAATGCACAGGCATTGTGTCATGTGTCTGTCTGTTAGCACGGAGCCAGAGCTTGCATGGTGCTGGGTGCTGAGGGTCATGCAAGGTTCTGCAGACTCAGAGAGTCAGAGAAAGGAGACCTGGATCCATCACATAAAGTTAAGGGAAAAACCTTCCTCAGGAGGGACCTCGTTTTGGGTTCAGGCAGACCTTTCTGCAGGTTTTCCAAGGAGATGAGATTTCAAGCCAGAGCCAAGCCAGGCAGGAATTCTGTCTGAATTATTTTCACATTCCCTTTTAATGTCCCTCCATGGGTGAAACCTAGTGCAGAGCATGACACCTGACATGGCCCTTTCCCCATATTTTCAAGTTAATAAACATAGTGAAAAATAATATGCAGTGTTTATTGCCAGCACTGTCAAGGAGGACACTGTGCATTCCCCCTCTCCTCCCAAACCCTGGCAGTGCAGGAGAGGCTGCTGTAATTACAGGTCTCCTTGTGCAAGACTGCTTTGAAATTCCCAATATTTCTCCAAACCACCAGCAAGGTGGTTTTCAGAGCTGCCTGACAGAGAATTTATTTATTAAGGTCTTGGCTGTTTGCAGCAGTGGCTGGGCAGCAGCAGTTCCACAGAGTTATCAAAAATCTATTCCCTTGCAGAGTCACAAGTAAAATATCAAACCCCCTTTGAAAAGCCAAGTGCAACATTTACATTTTAATCTCCCCAAACACTTTCCTTTCTGACAAACTGGGTTCTTTGGTCTGTGTGTTATGGAGAGGAAAGGCAGCAGGGCTGGAGGAGAAAGGTTTACAGCCCTGGAGGAAGCGTGGGCTGCTCTGAGTGGCACAGTGACTGCAGGGACTGTCACCCTTCAGCACTGCTGGGGCCAGGTGAAAAACAGAAACAGCCTGGCCCCAAAATCTRGCAATGCAGGGGGATCAAACACCGAGCTGGGTTAGCAATCACACGTGCAGGTGTCAAAAAGGAGCAGCACCAGCCGTGTGCTGTGCTGGGCACAGCCTCTGCTGGCTACAAACAGCCCACACCGAGGGGTCAGCGTGGGGCTGGCAGTGCCACGAGCAGCCACTCATCTATAGGGTCAAATAGCCTTCATTCCCCTGCTGCTTCCCACTTCTGCCTACAGGTTAATTGGGATGAAGTGGAGGGGCCCAGCTCCACAGTTTGCAGTCTGGCAACAAAAGCAACTCTGCCTTTCCCTTGTTATCGGCGGGGCTGAGGTCCTGCGCTGCTCYGGGGAGCCGCTGCAGCAAACCATGAATTATGGATGAAATGAAAAATCCCAGCCCGGTGCACAGAGGGAATATGCAGCGAGCAGAGCGATCACCTTTGTGTGTGAGCCTTGCTTTGTGCCACCCTCACGTGCAGGAGGCCCAAAGTACCGGGCTTGCTACTCCCTCAGCCCACAGGGTGAGGATTCCCTCCTCCCGAGGGATGTGGGCTCTGAAATGACATTCATTAACTTGAAAAGCACGTCCTTGTGCTTTGTGGGATCTTCCTGGGAGCTCCTGAGGGTGCTGTGTGGATAAGCTGGGTGGAATTCCCGTGCAGAGGTGCAGGCATCAGGCAGGGTGGGTGTCTGAGGCAGGATGGGTGTCTGGGCTGGGCAGAGGTGGCACGGTGCAGACCCCTGCTCCAGATGTGTTCCTGAGCACATGGACACACACTGCAGCTGAGGTGAGGCRGGAGTTCCCACCCAGGCTGGCTCTGAGGGCTGAGCCAGGCACAGAGGAGCCCTCWGGGGATCTGCAGTTCCCACCAGAGCTCCCTTTTCTTGAAGCAAATTGTTGGAAAAGTGCTCGACAGGCTCTGACTTCAAGACGCTGTGATTTGGGGTAGCTCAGTCTCTCTACTCATAACTTCTCCTTCAGAGAGAAGCTGCCTTTCAGGAGGCATTTTTTAAATGTCTTTTAATTTTTAAATGCTTTAGTTCCTCCCTTGCAAATCCAGCTCTCTGGTTTTGTGCACCATCTAATAATGTGCTTCCACACAGCCATTTCTGAGTGTGCAATATCAACATCTGTGCTAAAACCAAGGAGAAATTTTTCCCTGAAGCAAAGTTTTGCTCTGTATTATTGTTACTTTTTTCCCCTATTTAATGGTTTSCTTGTCATGGGGCCTCTTCAGCCTCTTATTTCCAGGAAATGAAGGTTCTCTGCCTCTCACTCCTTGTCAAAGACACTCTGGCAGGAGAGAGAATCGKCACCCTTCTCCCATCTCCTTAAAGCATTTTACTTAGTACTCACTAAAACTGTGCTGCAGTCAAGCACCTCACTGAACTGGGTGCCWGATATGCAGCAGGTTGGCAGAATTAATTTATTGGTGTTTGTTCAGCCTTTTGAACTTCTCCTGTTACACAGGTGTCAATAATGATAGTAAAAGTAAAAACATTATTTTATTATTATTTTATTGTTATTCTGACTTTCCATCATAGCCAATGATGAACATTCCCCTGTGCAGGTATTTAAGCTATCCAGTGGGAGATGCTTTGTTCTTAATTTTGATTATTTTAAGAAGTCCTTTAGCACATCAAATAATCTCCCTAGGCAAGGATTTATAGGAAGGTCTTGAGAGCTGTCAGAGTAATGTTTTTCCAGCAGTGAAAACKCAAGCTCCTCTTTGATTTTCATTTCTGTTTTGTCCTGGGTGTAGCTGCAGCGAGTGCTCGGTCACAGCCATCAGGATGGAGGAGATGTGTTGTCAGTTGTTTTATTTTTGATCCCATTTGAATGTGTCAGTCAACTGCCTCAAATCAAAGAAAGTGAGAAGGAGCCTTTAACAGTTGTGATTGAAAACTTCAGACTTACCTTTTCTTTTTTATTTTATAGTCACTAAGTAAATGGTTGGCTCTTGTGAATCATAACACTTCTAAATATATCAAAGAGGCTCTTTGCCAAGCTGCTGGAGAAGGTGGTGTCTATTCCTATTGACTCCTTTCTCCCCTTCAGATTACTTTTGCATTTAATAGTTTCAAATCATAATGCAAGAAATCAGGGACTCTTAACTAGGCTGGCTAAGGCTGTGATTAATGAAAGTGTAATGCAAGCTACTGTACAGCCATTAGAAACCAGTTAGCTAATTAGTGTAATCACAGAGGTGGAAATAATTAAGAGACCATAAAATAGAGGTAACCTAATAACAACATTTTCCTCTGACCCAGAACTGGTGAGAAAAGGATGGTTTGTTAGGTTAGGAACAGAGARGAGTGAAGATGGAATGTTCTGTGAGTAATCACTGTCAGGGAGGTCTCAGACAAGTAGAACAGAGCAGATTTTACACCAACATAATCCAGACTGCAGCAGAATCCTCTGGCAATGGGGCTTCACATCTCTGCATCCCTCTCCCATCTCATGCCCTGCCACAAGTCAGTGACAGACAGTCAAGACGGTGTGAGGCAGGAGCTGGCTGCCTTGCCCTTTCTTACTTTGTTCCCTTTCTTCTTTCCCAGGTTATTAGCAAATATAATACTAAAACTAACTTCACCTTGCAGTGCCCGAGTGACTGACCAGGTTTGGTTTCAGGAAAAGGAGAAATCAGTGTCCTAAGGTATTTGAGATGAAAATCTTGTTGGAGGATTTATAGAACTCCYAGTGTATTCATGTATGTTATTTACTATAACTTCACAGGACTGTAAAGAGTCTCTCTGGGCAGGGGAGAATGGTGCAGTGATCAATGAGGGTGGCAGCCACTTCCAGAGCTGCTCCCAGGAGATGGGTGCAGATGTGTCATCCCTTCAGCCCTCACCTGCTGCCTTTGCACCCAGCACACTGGATCCTGATCTACYCCAAAATGTGCCCCAGTGCTCCCCATGCAGGACGGTCCAGGTCAGCGAGAGATATGGGACATGTGATGGGCTGGATCTCACCCTTGGGGGTTGGGAGTGACCGACCTCTGGCTGCTGGATGAAACAGCTCCATGTACCAGGCAATAAAAATTCCTAACCTGTAATTCTCCAGCTGGAATGGGTCACCACCACTATCTCCATTGGTTCTTAGCATTTCTGCCACGGCTTGTGTGWGTTTCGTTTGACCTGGCTCTAATGAGCAGAGAAGAGGAAGGGAGCTGCAGACACAATCAAGGCTCAGCCGCCAGGGCTGATGAGTCTGCCGAGACTGCTAAGTGGGTCTTCATTAGCTATTCACATGCGAGGAGCAACCCTTATTTATTCTTCTTTCTTAGGTGAATCTATTTTTGAATATCTTTTGTAGTGATCTTGTCTGGGGAAGGTGATGGGGAGATTGGATGGAGGGCACCACTACTGCCGGTTAACTGGATCATTGTCCTGGAAAAACAGGCGGCGACACAAGCTGGCAGCAAGCTGCAAAGACGAAACAATGTGATGCCATTCAGAGAAGGAAGGAATCATTTCCCCCAGTGACATCTCTGGTGGGAGGCAGAACTTTATCTTCTCTTTGCAGCTCAAATGAAGCATCACAGCAGTAGCATTAACTGCRCTTCCACGTTTCCAGCTTGTCTTTCCATTAACTTTTTTCTTTTTTATTTTGTGCTGTAGCAGGGAACACGCTTTCCAGAGAGGGTTTGTAGGTGAGTCACTGGAGCTGCAAGCCCAGGATGTCCCAGGTGGGTCCCCAGGCTGTGGCACATGTGGCGCTGTTGCAGCCAAATGGATGAGCCTGGTGGTCTGCAGTGAAGAAAGGAAACCTGATTTATGTCTACCAGTCTGGTGGAGAGCAGCAGGTCACGGTGAGCCTTGCTCCAGGTGTGCTTTCATCCCCCCAGCTCGGACATGTGGATCCTGGGACATCCTCGCAGACGGGACAGCGCTTGACCTCCGGCAGCACCAGTGGCTTCATGCCTCATATGAACAAGCCCCTTTTCCTCACCGCGTGCTTAAACGCTCTCCTTTAAGCTTTCCCTCGGGCTGGGCCGGGCCGGTGGGGTGCGGATCCTGCCGACCTCACCTGCCTGTGGCCGAGGCTGCCCTCTCCCGACGGGCCAGCATCCGAGGGATGCGGGTGCTGAGCCGGGCCAGCGTCCCCGGGCAGAGCACCCTGCTCCCTGCACCCAGCACAGCCCACCCTGCTCCCTGCTCCGAGCACAGCGCACCCTGCTCCCTGCACCCAGCACAGCGCACCCTGCCCCACAGCACATCCCACCCTGCTCCCTGCACCGAGCACAGCCCACTCTGCTCCCTGCTCTGAGCACAGCGCACCCTGCTCCCTGCCCCACAGCACAGCGCGCCCTGCTCCCTGCACCGAGCACATCCCACCCTGCACCGAGCACAGCCCACCCTGCACCGAGCACAGCCCAGCGCTGTCCTGCCCCATCCGCACAGCCCAGCAGAGGCTCGGGCATCCCCCGAGGCGTCCCGGCCCCATCACCGCCTGCCTCTGATGCTGGATCCAACCTGCACCCCCCTCTGGCATCACAGCGATGCTGCTTAAGGAACCTCCGGCTGATTTCCTTTTTACCCGACCGATCCCAGCCCTTCCAAACCTGCCCAGTACCTCCTTCCTTTTCGTTTCGTTTTTCTAATCTGGTAGTGTAGGTGTGAACCCCGCACTCCTCTGAGTTATCTTTTCCCAGCTGAGTGTGTTTGTGCTGCAGACTGTGTGGGTGACACCCTCGGCAAAGCCACGTTTAGCAGCACGTTGCTCCAGGAAAGTGTTTTTGTATGGACAGAGATGTGAGACAAACTCTTGCACCTCTGGGGCTGGCAAACAGCTGATCCATGAGAGATTACTTTTTTCTCCCCTCTTTGTGATTTTGACCTTATTTGCTGAAAGTGAAACATCATCCAGCCTTCCAGGAAATACCACAAATCTTCTCTCTGACATGAGACCATAAATCTCCTGTAAGAGTTCATCCTTTCTGCATCTCAGGTCTCTGGAACTGAGYTGTGGACACTGGAGTGGGAATCTCAGCCTCCTGAATCCAGGGCTGCTGAACCTGAGCCCCTGCAGCTCCCCAGCCTGGAGAAAAACATGCCCACGGGGTTGGTGCTTACTGAGCTGCTTCTGCACCAGTTCCTCTTGGAAAAAAGGGAGGGGGGAATTTGCCTGAATCACTTTGAGCCCCTTAAATTTTTGTGSGGGACATGAAACCCTTCCCCTCCAGCTGGGTGTATGTGGCTGAAATGAAGCCCAGCTTCACAGCCCAGAGTAACGCACTTGCCATGCTTCAGCCTGCCCCAGTCACCTCCCAGGAGAGGCAGCTGCCCTGCACAGGTTTGGGGCTCTGCACCCACGCTGAGCAGGGCAGCCCCAGCTCACACCTCCCAGAGCACATTTCCTGAGAGGTTGCCTGTGGCTCCCGGACCTGGCCTGTGCACCAGCCTTTGTGGGCTGTGCCCCCACCCTGCTTTCTGGGGGACCACAGAGGCCTTTCTGAGAAAGCAGCGCAGCAGCCCTGGGGCTCACATGTGGTTTTTGACTAGAAGAGGTTGTTCGTGGTTGCAAAATTTTCCACCTSTCATCCTCCACGAGGGTTTAGGAGGTTCTTTTGCTCAAGAAGTTTACTCTTGCTCCCCCTGGGCTGTATCCCTCAGTGTGCAAACCTCTTTGCTTCGTGGCTCTTTCCCAGAGCAGGGGCACCCCAAACCCCACTGGGCCCGGGGAAGGACTCAGAGCCACCTCTGCACTTTGCTGTGTGTCCCCCTGGATCAGTTCAGTGACATTCCCACCCCTCAGCCTGCGGGGGACTATGGCTTTAACTGAGCCCGCAGTGACATCCTTCCAAAGGCTCCAAACAGCAAAAGTTTATTTTTTTCTGCCTGGACCACTTTTCCTTGTTTTACCACTAGATGGGAGAGTGAGACTGGGCTAACTCAGCKGCTCCCCTCCTTATCCCGGTAGGAATTCCGAGGGGAGAACTGAGAGATGCCTGAAGGTCACCCCGCAAATCCTCCCACCTCAGCATCGGGTAATTCCCAACATGGCCAGTTGTTGCTTAACCCCAAAAGTGCTCTGTTAAGGGGCACTAAGGCTTGCCTGGTGCTTTCCCAAAATACCAGGAACCCCGTGGATGCCTTCATGGAAGGGAGATTCACTTACACAAAGTCTGGATATAATTCTTGGGGTGAAACTCTTCATCTTTTTCCTCAAATCCACCCGTCCTAGAGCAAAGGGAGATAGGGGAAGCACTTGCAATTCACTCCTCTCATCTGCACCCCAAATCCTGCTTCCCAAGAATCCAGGTGACCCCAGTAATTGTTTGGAGARGTTAAAAAGTCACAGAAGCACAGAATGGTTGGGGCTGGAAGTTTTTTTTTGGAGATCATCTGTCCAACACCGAACAGGTAAATATAAATAAAGGAGCATTTTCTCCTCTTTTCCTTCTACAGGATTTTCTTTCTCCTGTAGGATTCTCATGTAAGGATCTTCCCAGTGATACCATTTTCCTGCAGAAAATAAAACTGTGCTGTTGCAATGATTGCAGTGCAGGAGGAGAATTCATGCCTTGGTCTGACACCACTCACCTCGGGAGCTGCTGTGGGTGAGGGAGGGGCAGCCCCTGCTTCATTAATGCCAGTAAATTTACTTTAACTGCAGCACTTCCCAGCTCCTGAGACTTCCCAAGGTTCTGCTGAGACTGGGTTTATTTAGGAATTATATAGCTGCAGAAGCAGTTTCTCAACCCAATCAGATTGTCCAGTTGGGCTATTTTTATTATTGTTAGGTTTGGGGCTTTAAAAAGGAACATCTTGCTTCCTGGGATTTTCACAGATTTTGCAAGAAACCTCACAGTAGACAAATTTTCCAACTGCCTGTGTGACTACATCAGAAGATGCAATCCCTGTAAAGTGGAAATTATCTTTTTGGAGGGTTTTGCCCTCCACCCAACCTTCTTAATTTGCAAGTTCTTTAGAGAAGTGACTCATCTTTATTTGTTTAATGCCTGGCACAGTTGGGCAATGGGATGAAATAATTCTAATAACTTCCCTAACTGCAGTACCCTTGTTGCCTCCGYTGGGGTCTCCTGGCTTTGCCAGCACAGGAAATATCTGACATTATCCTGCCAGACAGAAATAACAGCTTCTTTAGAAGACAAACTCTGGGTTTTTACTGGATCTATCTACTCTTATTTTCCATAAGCAACAGCCACCCCACCCTGGATGTGCAACGAGGCCACTGAGTCACCATGAAGGAGTGACCAGCTCATTCACCTCCCAGGGGAAAACCAAAAATCCCCTCCAGAGAAGAGAGGAGACATCTTCCTTCAGTTGATAATTAGAGGTGAAAAAAAACAAAAAAAAAAAGAGACATTCCAGCCTTGGATTTTTAAAATCAGGCAGAACTGGTGTGATCAAGACCTTATCTGAGATAGTGACAGAATTAGCCTCGTGATTTCTTCTCCATGTTCACAGGGATAATATTTTTCCAAAGTTCAAAGTCTTCCTCTGTAGGAAGCATGTGATTTGCAGTCACACCATATTTTGGTGCTATGAACAATTAAAAAAATCAATTTCTGGAGCGATATTTTCTATGTTTATAATCTCTGAACTAATTACAGGACTGGAAAATCAATAGCTATCTGGAAATCTTTCCAATACGGCCAACTAAGCATGCTAGAGATCATGCTGGAATATATTCTTCCCAAACACATGCTGCTCCTGACCATCTCTGAGATCCCAGATGATATCACTGTCAATAAACCCCTGCACCTCATKGCATGGCAGAGGCAGCATTTACCAAAATCTGCAGGGAGCATTGGGCTGAGAAAATTGCTGAGAGCTGGAGCAATGCTTGTGCCAGCGTTTAAGCCAATGACAAAAAACAAGGAAAGACTGAATTAGTTCAACTGAAATCTAAAAAACTATTATGGAATAAAGTAATTCCAAGTCCATGTCTTAGTTATAATGTTGGTTTTTTTCATCAGGCTTTATTAAAATAAAAAGTAGAAGCTTTGGTGACTGAAAACAACCTTCTTCTCTCGTTTCCTAGCAAGAGAGAAGCAGAGCTAAATGGGCAGTTTGATGGTGATTACACTTCAGAAACACACGTAAAGAGGAAGGGTGTTGCTCTGATGAACAGATCTCCTCTTGCTGTACAAACACATTGTGTTGACCGTGGCAAATGAGCTGGAAGCCAGAGCTCAAACCCTTGTGCTGGTGCTCTCCACCACTTCCCACACACTGCAGGCATTGCCAGGATCCTCTCCAAGATGCTGCTGCCTCCCTCGTGCCCTGTGGGAGCTCAGTGTGCTCTTCCTTGCTCTGCTGGAGCTTGTGCTGCTGCTAAATAAGCATTAAATATTCCCACTGGATACTGTGCCAGCAGCACAGTGAGAGGATAAGGAGCACAGACCTGGGTGAAGGGGATTTTCTCCACTCTCCCATTTGCACTACTGCTTGGTACAAGAATGTGATGAATTCTGAGCTGTCACAGTGCCACAAAGTGTTTGCTCTGATTTTTCATGTTTTTTCTCTGATTATTCTTCATAGCTTTTTCCCTCCAGTGAACTGAACAGAGGAAAAGCAGGACTGGGGCACATCTCTGCCCTCACTGCCTCCCCAAACTGGGGGATTCCCACAGCTCCCCAAGGGGGGGATCCTCATCCTGGATTCCCATAGTTCCCCAAGGGAGGATCCTCATCCTGGATTCTCACAGCTCCCCAAGCTGGGGATCTTCATCCTGGATTCCCACAGCTCCCCAAGTTGGGGATCCTCATCCTGAATTCCCACAGCTCCCCAAAGAGGGGGATCCTCATCCTAAATTCCCACAGCTCCCCAAGTTGGGGATCCTCATCCTGGATTCCCATAGTTCCCCAAGGGGGGGATCCTCATCCTGGATTCCCACAGCTCCCCAGTTTGGGGATCCTCATCCTGGATTCCCACAGCTCCCCAAGGGAGGGATCCTCATCCTGGATTCCCACAGCTCCCCAAGGGAGGATCCTCATCCTGGATTCCCACAGCTCCCCAAGGGAGGGATCCTCATCCTGGAGTGGAGTTTTGTGTCTGGCAGCCCATGGAGGTAAGGTGCAGCATATGCCCTGTCCCAGCCCTCATCTCAGGAGACAAGCCATGATTTATAATCCTTCCTAAATAAGAGCTTGGGAGGTTGGTTATGCTCAAAGAATTTAAATTTTGGAGCGGAACATGACGCATGCAATGATGTGGATTGTAAATATTGTTATTATTAATTTCTGTTTGCACCTCTGTAGCACTCCCACGTGCAGCTGAGGAGCTCCTGTGCACACGGAGACAGAGGAAGGAGCCCTGGAGCTGCTGACAGCCTGCCCAGAACAGCGAGCCCAGACCTGAGAGGGGCCAGGGTGATGATGGCAACAGCACCCAGAACACACCAGTGGTGTGGCTTTGCTGATCTGGGCTGCTTTCTGCCAAAAGGCAACAGTCACAAAAGCATTGTGTTCATCACCAGCACAGTGAAAATCTCCCTTCCAACTGCTGAGGCTGAAATGTCCTTGGTGGGATGCAGAGCTGCCGGGTGCCATGCTCTGCTCAGACTCTGCTGCACTCAGCTTCAGTGTGTGCTCCCTTCAGATGATGGACTTTGGACTCTGCTATCACTCTTGACATTTTAATGTCACATTTCCTTCCAGTAAAACTCAACTGGAGTGTGAGAACTCACTTCTGTTTCTCTCTTAGGAAAGGAAGGCTGCGGTGTCTGCACCATCACCTGAGGGGAAGGACSTGAGGAAAAAGAACTCAGACCTTCCAGAAATCTTTCAAAGAGAAGCTCCAGCTCTCCCTTATCTCTTTTAAACTTAACACATCATACTTTGCACATGCTGAGCAACAAAGTTCCTAATACAGCTTCCAATCACCCCCAGGCCCAGTGGGGCAGTGCTGTTATTTTACACAGAGGGCGAGAGCAGGACACTCACTCCCCTGGCCAGGGACAGCCAGCACCTCAGGGACACCCTGAACTAGAAGTTTGCACAGAGATTATGGGGTTTAACAGCCACCAAAGCACGTGTCACCCATGAATTTGTACAATTCTTCCTTAAACACAGTCACACTTTCAGCTCTGTGGCACCTCTGCCACCAGATGCTATTGTTTAATCAGCAGCTACTTCAAACCTCCTGCCTCACCCTTACATTTACAGSAACCTTTGCTCTTGTAATAACGAAGGAACATTGCAATAATGCAGCTGCTGTAATAATGCAGCTCACACACCTGAGCAGGACAGATTCTGATGGTCCAGTTTGCAAAGACAACAGGGTCTCACAACAGGATAACACAAAATCTGGTAAAATCCCAGGGGGGGATTTTCAGAAGTGCTAATCTCACTGCAAACCAGCACCAACAGTCTTGAAAAATGCCATCTTTATTTGCTATTTATTACATGTTTCCTATGAATTAATTCCTGGCTCAAATTAGACTTACAATAAAACACTAAAAATTCTGCTTTTGGAAAAAAAAATCCAGATCTGTTCTTCCTTCCTGGAGATTTTCTGCTTTTTCTGCATCAGGAGATGTGAATTATGGAAGTATTAATAATGGCAGTATTAGGAAATAATCATTCAGGCACCAGAAATCCATATGAGATATTATGGCTTTAAATAAATTGTTCATTGCTATGTTAATCTAATCTTGTAAATACATGCACACTTAACTATATTAAAAATGTAAATGCTCCCAGACCTGGACTTCACATGATGAATAAACGACTCCCCTTTTTTGCCTTGTCAGCTCTGTTGGTCTCAGAAAAACAAGATTTGATGGTCATTGAAAAAGTTGATGTCTGCACAGATTTAGCCAAAAGATTGTCACGATCATCTCAGGGCCCACGTGGCTCACAGGACTGAACTTGAAGAAACCTCCTTCAACATCTGCTCATGACAGAGCAATTCCAGCTCCAGGAGTGCCTGCAGCCAGTGTCTTCCCTTCCGTGGCCCTGAATTTGCATTCATTAAACCCAGAGTTTTAATGATTTATGGAGATTTATAAAAAATGGCAGCCCAGAGCTGCTGACACTCCCAAAGCTTCTGACAGGAGTATAACACATCATAAATCCATCCTGGTGTGAAATATTGAATAAAAATAAAAACTGGTGCAGGCATATCTGCAAGYGTTAACATGACCAATAAAATCAGGGATTCAGACTAACTGAAATTATCAGTGTGCCCCAAACCCGAGGAGATAACAAATCTAGTAACAAAAATATAATAATTATAATGTTTGTAACGACACTACTAATAGAGTTACCAGTCTCCTTGTCATTGTTTGTTATTGCCACTGCCCTGATAATTCTCAGCTCCAAGGATGGACAGAGGCAGGCAGGGCCCCATGCTTTGAGAAACAACCTCTGTGCTTTGGGAAACCAAAATCCATAGGAATTCCAGCTTCCCCTATCCCTCAGAACAGCTACCAAGATCYTTGGGATAAGCCTTTGGGAAGGCTCTTTCTGCCACTCACACAGCAAGGTGTGCACCGGCTCATGCTGAGCCCCAGGGCTGGGGAAACTRGAGTTAAACAAACATGCCCCTGGGACAGACTCCTTTTTATTTACAAGTGAATCAGCAGAGACGGCAAGGCTGATTTGCAGTGCCTGCCCAGCATCTCTAAAAGATTTTAGTAGGAGACAGACTTCCACCAGCCCTCTGCCCTGCCTTGCCACACCTTCYCCCTCGGTTATCTTATCACAGTTGCTATTAACTCACGCAAATCCACAGCACAAGCTCCTTATCTTTACATCTTCCTCACACAAGAGCTAACCTACTTCAAGATGCTGAACAAAAAAAATATCACTAAAAACTAAGTAAAAAATTTACTCTGCCCCTCTGAGGACAACTTCAGGCAAGGCAGAATGGACCAAAATACATGGGAAGTGAGCTGAGCTGAGCTGAGCTGAGCTGAGCTGAGGATCAGGATGCATCCCTCTGCAGCCAGAGCAAATTACTCACTCAGCTCTGCACCATGGAACAGGAAATGTGGGGGCATTCCCCAGCTCAGATGTCTTTGGTGTACTGCTTCACCTTTGCACATTTTATTGCCCTTTCCACACTGCTTATTTAGAATAAAAAGGGTTTGAAACAGGGCCTTATTCATCAGTGACTGCACAGCACCAGCCAAAACAATACCCCAGCTTTGTTGTGCAGGAAAKGGTTTGTATATAGTAAAGCAATATCAGTTTGCATACATGGAGCAAATGTTTCCTAGTTTTCCTGGCCATAACAGGCTCTCTTACTCTTCATTTTACTTTAAAAGCAGATTCAACAGCTCCCAATTCAACCAGACCCCACAAGGACCCCATCTCCCTCCTGCTCCAAGGGGAGCAAGGATGGCACAAAGAGGCAGCACCTTCCAGCTCCATCTTGGAGCCACAGAGGATGAGGAGGAGGCAGTGATGTGAACAGCACATCACCACAGCCCACGATGAGCTTTGATGGGCTGCTGGGTCTGCTTCTGCCTCAGCCTGAGACAGTTCCTTGCTGTCCTCGGACACTGCTGCCCCTGCCCTGCACACAGATGGCAGGATGCATGGCAGCTGATGTCAGATGTCTGCCCACGTCTTTGCCCTCCTCCCTGCCTCATGCAGCATTAGCTGGGCTTTTCCATTACCAGGCTATCCTGTGCACTCTGGGAAATGGAGCGCTGATTGCACTTCAGGAGCTAAACACGCAGGGCCTGAATTATTTATCTGTGAGCGCGCAGAAACGAGCCAAATCCCCAAGTGATGTGGAACAGCTCTTGGAAGAAATGCAAAAGGGGATGCAAAGGCTGCATGGGTGGGCATGGGGAGCTGCATGGTCAGAGCCTCACACGTGCACATCACACCTCTGGGACTCTTCTGCCCAGGTGGTTTATGTACTGCAGGGYGTGGGGTGCTCAGGTGTGGGTTCTGAGCCAGAGCCTCTTCTGTGAAACTGCTCAAGAGCCACCCCTGCGCCTCAAACCAACCACTGTGACGGCGAGTCCCCAAAAAGCAAAGAAAAACGCTCAAACAAATGTGTTAATGCAAATGCAGGGGGTTTGGGGTGTCCCACAKCTTTGCTGCTCAGCTCCCTCAAATCTGGAGTGGTTAACTCTGCAATCATTAACTCGGCCGTGCCCAATATGCCAGCAGGGCATGGTGCCATGCAGACAGTGCCACGATAGCCGTGTTTGTCCGGGCTCATTCATGTCCTGCACCGGCTCCTCCACTATCCCTTCTGCACCAGCTCAGCTCCTCAATAGCCGGAGGAAAGAGCAAAGTCCTGTCGCTGCTCTCTGCCGCCAAACACGCGGGTGCAGCTCCTGCAGCACTGACTTCCCCTCGGTCTGGGGCAGCGATTCCTCCCAGAATTTCTCCACGAGCCCTCCCAGAATTTCTCCACGAGCCCGCTGGGGGTGCCGGGAAGCTGGGATAGCCGCGGACGAGGGAGGGCAGCCCGAGCCTGGCGGCTGCAGGTGCGCAGGGGGCCGCGAATGGACAGGATTTGATGTATTACCGAAGCCCTACCCCCTGCTCTCTCCTCACCCCATTCTCCTCGCTCCCCCATCCCTCTCCTCCTTTCCTTGCCCCAGACACAGAACCCTCTCCCTCTCCCCAGCTCCCATCCCCGTCGCTCTCCCCGCATCCCTCCCGTCCCTCCCCGCTTGGCCCCGGTTTCCCCGCCATTGGCCGGGCGGGCGGCGGCATCCCGGCGATTGGAGCGGCTGTCTGTCCGTCTGTCAGCGCTGTGCCCGCCCCGCCCCGGCCCGGCCCCGCGCCCAGCGCCGAGCGGAGGCGGCGGAGCGCGGGCAGCGGCGGCGGCGGCGGCGGCAGCGGCAGGTACCGGGCAGCGGGCATCGCAGCGGGCATCGCAGCGGGCACGGGGTGCGGGGAGAGATGCGAGACCGGGGCATGCCCGGGAGAGCCTCCCCAGCCTGGGCAGGTCCTGCCGGGCGGTGCCCACGCGGCTGCGAGGGAGCCCCGAGGGCACGGGCGTGGGGATGGGGATGCGGAGCTCACGGGGGGATCGGCCGGGACTCAGCCCCGCTCCGGGGGCTTTTGGTTGCTGGGAACAGGCCGGTGGATGTCACGGCGGGAGAGTGACCGAAATGGCTCCAATCATTGAGGTTTTCCGCTTTGCGATGGTCTGACAGATGCTACGAGGCTGGGTTGCTGTGTTCGGACTGAATCACTGCGGTTTGGGGTTTTCCTTGTAGCGTGACCGTATAGAAAATTTAAAATATGCTAATTTCCTTTAAAAGTAGGGGAAGGTAGTAAAGTGGCATGGCAGGATCCTTACAACAAGAAAAAAAATGTTACGTTAATGATAAATTAATCAGTTTCACAGGAGCCGAACTGAAGGTAGCGGGCAGGATGCTGGGTGGAATCGGAGCACTTTAGTTACTTGCCCTATATTACTTTTATAACCCATTTGTTCAAATGATACAAGTCAAAAGCTGCTGTAATAAAACCATGTTGTTCAGCTCTGAGAGCCTAAAAAGCACAAGTGGACCTTAATCACATGAGTTTGTTGCATTAACATTTTATTACCATTTTATAGTCTGTTTGATTTTACCAGGCAACACACTACAAACCTGAAGTTATCTCTGCCTGGCACCTCTTTATATATATATATATATATTTCTGGGCTCCTACTTTCTGTAGTGCCACTTGGTTGTAAAAACATACGTTAAAATAGCGTTTGAGGCAGAAATAATCACAAAGGAGATCTTCAGAAAAATGTGTCAGAGTTCTTGTAAACGTGAGAAAGGATGAAGCTGGGGGTGGAACGGGTTAGTCAAATAATGAAAAGGAAAAAAAAATGTAGCTATTTATATGCAAAGAGGTCCGGCTTGCAAACTGCCAAAAGTGGTCGGAAACCGAAGCAGCAGCTCTGTGCCCTGGGCGGGCTGGGGGGAACAGATCAGAGGCACCTGCCCTGCCAGGACTCCATCGCAGCCCTGCGGTGAGTGATGAGTGCTCAGATGTCACAAGTGCCACCTGGAGCCCTGGGAAGTGGCCACTCCTCTGACAGTCCCTTCAGTTCTCCTGCCCTTGGGGCAAACCTGCTCGGTGACAGTGGCAGGAACACGAAGTGTGACCCTGGGATGAGAGATGAGCCTGGGAAGCAGCGATTCCTGCTTGGGTTGGATGTTCTTGGCCAGCGAAAGCAGGAACTACCTGAGCAAGCGCTCGCTGGGAGTCTTTACAGAGATTAGAGATTTGCAGGCACGGGGGAAGATGGGATCAGCCCCTAACAAAAGAAATACCCACCGGCTTAGGGAGATCAGCATCCAGCTGCTCGGTGCCTCATGACTGCAAACTCCTCCAGGCAGTTTTAATCTTTTTGTGTGTGTGTGTCTTTGCAGCACAGAACATGCYGGGGAGGATCCTGCCCTCCCATTTGGGGCTTTACACCCTGCACTGTTTTAAACCATTGCTATACCATTGCTACACCATTGCTCTGTTTTGTGCTGTTCATTTTGCTCAGTCCACCCCAAAAAGCATCACTGAGCGCTTGTTTTGCTTTCCTTTATTTTAATTGGATGTACCAAGCCCAGAATCCTGACTTTGCATGGATGAAGGTGCTCATATGCAGTTCACCATACATTCTGCTTTACYATTTGGGTTTTTTGTCTTCCTCAAGTGTTCCTTGAGGTGCTGTAAGTTTTTTATTCAGAACCTGGGACATTCGTATCTTGCATAATCACAGTGAATGGTGGAAAAGTTTTGCAAGACTCTGCACCCATGGAACAGACTTGGCAGCTTTTTCCTGGTGGGTTAGTGAGATGCTGGGTGTGATTTCAGGGGAAAGGTTCCGCCTTTGGRTTTTGTGCTTAATGAATTGAGGTTGCTGTGTTAAGGCAACAGTAAGAGTTATCAACCATGCGCAGGCTGTTATGGGTGTAGTGAACTGCATTGGCCTGGGTTTCTCTGTCCACCCTGAAGGGTGCTGTGCTTCCCCAGCACAGTTAAAAACTGCATTGTCTTGGTCTGGTGAGAGGCTTATCCTTGTGCAGAGGAGCAGAATTTGGGAGCTGGAGCAGCCCAGGGCACGCCCCAGGCAGGATCAGGGGCTTTGTCCACAGTCAGTGGCAGCATGGCTCTCGCTGCACCTGCGCCCAGCTATCCCAGCCCTGTGTGCCTGTGGGATCTCCTCTCCTGCAGCCACTCTCCTTTCCCTTTTCAACCCTAATTTATTCCTAGAGCTCCCCAGCACAGGATTAGTTTTGTTCCATCTTGGCCCCGAGTGACCCGGTGGCGTGCGAGCCGCTGGACGGCGGGACTGGAGAACAAAGAGTTCCTGCACACATGGTCCGGGGAAAACGCTCCCACAGAGCCAGGGACTTCATCTGCTCTGTGAATCCCACACAAAACCATCCACCCCACTTCAGTAGATGGGATAAGTGATTGTAGACAAGTGTCAGAGAGGGCCACTAACTTCAGTGGATTTTCTGTCAGAGCTCTCTCGAGTACAGAGGAGAGTGTGTGATGAGGCAGTGAAGTGTTTATTATTAGCAGAGCAGTGTTGTTCTAACCTTAAATCTCTCTTCATGCAGAAGTACCCCTGAACCTGGGGTTCTGCAATGTTGCTGCTGCCAGAAATAGTGTCAATTCCACCTCTAGATTGTAAATGAGCTTGAGCAGTGGGCATATGTTAGCACTGGGAAATACTCTGTTTATCCTGGTTCACCTCATTCAGCTAAGTGCTGAGCCTTTGCAGCAACTCTTGAAATTCCTGGAGAAGTGAAGTCCCCTTTAATCCCTTGTGCTACTTCACTGACATCTGTAGAGTTATAATAAAACTGAATTTAATTGCTATTGTTAATGGCATATTGCTGTATGGCATCAATAATCTTCAGTCACTGGAACTCCCAGAGCTTGGCTTGGTTGCTTCAAGAAAAAAARTGAAATGCTGACATTAAACTTTGTTTAACTGTGGTTGATGGTTTGAAGGAGTTAGGGAGTCATTTCTATGTTGAGAGAGCAGGATCTAACACTTTTTTCCCTAAAAAATACTTTGATTTTGTAATATTCTGGCTGAACAAAAAATCCAAGGAAAAGTACTTTTTGTCATTTTTATAGATTCATATTTGTCAGYTCAAGTGCTTTGGATATCCTCTGTGATTGGAATTTATTTTTTGGGATGGGATTAAGAGAGGAAAAAATAACATTTAGATTTTAGAGTTTTGATAAATGGTAACAACCCATGACACAGAAATAAAAAGTCCCCAAAATATCTGAAGGTCCTGAGCTCTTTTAGACTTTTTTTCTTTCCTAGCCTCTCCTTGAAAAACTGCATCAATCTTTTAACTTGCCATATTCCAAATAAATCAGGTTTGAAATTTTAATTCAATATTCTTTTGCTGTAAAAGCCCAATAGGAAACAGAATCTCAGCCAGTCAGATGAAGGATGTGGCAGCCTGCAGGGCCTGTGGTGCTTGCAGGGCGTGTGCACTCACCTCTGAACATTCTGTCTCTGTCCCTTGGTGTGGATGTTGATGTGTGTGTGTGGAATTGCTGTTTCATGCTGAGCTGGGCTTCTCTTAATGCTGAAGGACATGGCTCAGCATTTTTCCACCTCTCAAAGGAGTTGGTGGAGTCTCACCTCTTCTGATCAGAGGGGATTTTTATTTATTTATTTAGAGGCATCCAGCCATGGGGGAAGCCAGCAGCCGCAGACAGCACAGCCAGGATGCACCTGCCCATTTACAGCCCCTTGTGCTTTGTGGGCATCATGCTTGAGATGTTCAGGGCTGTCTGCATGAGATGTTGCTGCACCCTCTGTTGGAACCTGCAGTACAAGGAGCTGCCATTGGAATGAATCTGAGGTTTCTAAGGGAAGGAGCRTGCCAGGTTGGCTTCTTCCCACCCATCCTTGGTGGCAGTGGCCAGCTGCCCTGCACGCTGCCACTGTGCTGATCTTGTGCTCTGCCCCAGTTCCCCTTTGGTCTTTAGTTCCTGCCCTTCATAGCTGCTTTAATTCTTGGTTGTGGGATTTTGAGTCAGAGAATGAAGTCATCCCACAGAGAATGAAGTGTTCATCATTTCCTCTTGATGACACAAATAGGGATCTGCCCTCTTCAGAGAAATCCCCCARTATACCACAGCCTGGCAAGATCTAGGGTATTGCATGAGCAAATGCAAATTATCTGCAAGATGACATTCTRTTTATCTAAAAGCATGAAATAAAATGAAGTGTGATGCCTGTTTAAGTCATCTTTAGGGGTGGGTGAGGAGTACTTGGTATCAGGAAACTTAGAGGCTGCAGATGCCATGTCAGAAGTCTTACAGCCATGTGAGCCTGTGCCAATGCTGGAGCAAATTCCCTGTGCCACATCAAATTTGTGCTGAATGGGTTAATTTTGCACCATCTGGCTTTGTGCTAGATCAAATATTGTTTCTGTTGTGGTAGCCAACATGAGGCCAGGATAAGCTGGGAGTAATATCCTCAGTTAATCCAACAGAAATATGATTGTGTACCTGTTCCTTCTCCAGATCATATCTGCACTAATGGATGATTTAACAACGCAAAATAATCCTTGTGGAGACAGGGAGATGATTGAGGGTGGAACACTTCTGCTGGGAATACAGGCTCTCACAGCTGGGGTTGTTCAGCCTGGAGGAGCTATGGCTCTGGGGAGACTTTAGAGCCCTTTCCAGTGCCTAAAGGAGGCTGGAGAAGGAATTTTTACAGGGGCATGGAGTGATAGACAAGTGGGAGTAGCTTGAAACTGAAAGAAAGTAGTTTTAGGTTAGGTGTTAGGAAGGAGTTCTTCCATGTGAGGGTGGTGAGGCCCTGGYACAGGGTGCTCAGAGAAGCTGTAGCTCTGTGGCTGCCCCTGGATCCCTGGAAGTGTCCAAGGCCAGGTTGGATGGGGCTGGGAGCACCCTGGGATAGTRGAAGTTGTCCCTGCTCATGGGCAGGAACTGGGTGGTCTCTGAGCTCCCTTCCAAACCAAACCATTCTGCGATTCTGTGACTTGAGGGCTGTGGGTAACCTGAATGTGATGATCTCCTTGCAGTTGGCAACAGAGACACAATAGGAATGTCTAACTCAGATTAGGTACTTAGCTTTAAACAAGTCATTATGAGACAAAAAATTGCGGTCCTAGTGCAGAATTGCTTCCTAGGGAGTCACCTGAGGCACAGAAATGGAGGTGATTTAACTTTGCATTCTGCACGCCGCAGTGACCTCCAAGGTGCTAATCTGAGGTTAACCAAAGCAGAACAGCTGGAGTTCTACTGCATTTTGAAGCGTTGCACATTTCAAGCAGGGAGTTCATTTAAGTGCTGTCTGGGAGGCTCTGCTGTTCCCCTGCTTGGCAGGAATCTCAAGACTAATACCTAAGAGGATTAGGGAGCATCACTGGATGTTAAACAAGATCCAGGCTAAGCGGTGTGCACCGGTGAGCTCAGGCTCCCAGGGCTGTTTGGGGAAGCTGTAACTTGCTGATTTACAAAAAACAAGGGGATTTGTGGGGAAATGCCCTTCTCTCAGCTGAATCCTTGGTGTGTGTCTCTCCAACTCTCACCGGGCTCTGTGTTTCCACCTGCCCATCTCATGTTGTCCTGTGCTCACTGCAGTGGTGAGTGTTGCAGGAGGTGCTGATGAACAGCAAGTTTCTTTTTCTGTGATGATTTTAGCTCTTCTAATGTACTCCACTGAGCTCTGTGTTGTCTGGTTGAACTTGARTGAGTGGGCATCCAGCCCACCAACACAGGTCTGAGCTGGAGAACTTGTCATAGAAAGCTCAAGTTCTGTCCTTGGCTGGTAGAGAAAAATGACCTTGTGGTATGTAATTTTCCCCAGAAAGTCCCTGTAGTGCAGAGAAGAGGGGCTGGAAGGCAATTGTGTCTCAGGAAAAAGTGAAGTTCTAGGTAGTTYCATGGTAACATTCCACCTGGTTTTCTTTTTTGTTTCTACCTTCATATTGATTAAATCATAAGTATAAAAAAGTGTAAGTGCCTGTAAACCATGGTAAATGTCAACATGAGATTACTGAATCTCAATAATATTGAAATACATCTATTATTTGAAATACATCTAGTATTGAAATCCATCTATTCTGAAATCCATCTATTCTCAACATCCTTGAGTTGTGTAGCACAGGATGTTGCATTTTTTGCATTTTAGTGCTTCTATCTTTAGAAGCACCAGAGAATCACGTGTCTCATGTTCTTTATTTGGGTTTTGCTCATTTAGTTTAATTTCTTACATCATAAAGGATTTGCCTGAGTCTGCATCTTCTGCTTTGAAACAGAGAAGGGACAGCTGTAGGAACTAACTGGTAATCCTTGGGAAGAGCTGACCAGCAGCTCATGCAGAAAGAGTGTGCTGAATATATAACATTCTTTAATAAGTTGTAAGAATCCAAATGATAGAAAATAACACCATGCAGGGCTAGGGGYTGGGAAAATGCTGGTGGTGTATCTGGAAACACCAGCTCCATGGGCAGTGACAGTGCTGGGCCAGCGTGGAAATCTTCCCAGCACTGGCCARATGTATGGGTAGGAAAAAGACATTAAACCAAGAGTGACATTAGGGAGGGGGAAGTTAGGAATTATAGCATAAAAGACCCTTTTGTCTGGTTAATCTGTGCTATGGCAAAAAGCAATGTCCGGGTTAAATGTGCTCTGTACGTTGGCACTGCAAGTTTCCAAAGATGGTCCGAGGCAGCTGCAGCCAATTGTATTTGCACAGATAAGCTGGAACAAGTAAATAGACTSAGAAAATCTGGCTAGATGTATCTTCAAAGCATTTTCGAGCAGCTAATTGAAAATTATCCAAGCCACCTTCCTGATTTCTTGCATATATTGCAATAATTTCCCAATGAATGGAAAGCACTTGGAAAACACACAAAGGGTTTGTGAGTGCTAAGCTCTACTATTTGGAATTTATGTAATTATAAGTTTTTGCTGCTCTCTTCCATGTTTCAGACTCCAGTAGGGCTAATGATGTAAAAGCAGGTCTCTGACATGAGGGGTGGGTCAGGATATTCCTATTGCCCCCATTCCTAGGAAGTTCCTCCCTCGTCCTCTGTCTGTCCCTGCAGCACTGATGGTGAGCACAGCATTCAGTACGTGGTCAGCTGGCTGCTCTCTGGGTGTGTTTCTCATTTCTGAAACTTTTCCATGTGTGCAGGACCACGCTGTTCCCACAGGAATGCTTATCAAAGGCTCCAGTCTAGTCCTCGTGCCAATCCCACAACAGCAGCATCCTCTGTATTGCTGATCCAAAGGGATGCTTTGAGGAACTGGGCTAAAAATGTAAGGTTTGGTGTGAGCTTGGTGTGAGCTGGGTGAAGTTCCTCAGCTGCCAGGAGACCAGTTCAGYGTTACTCAGAACAACTCACTCATCCCATTCTTGCTTTTATCTCCCTTGCACTGAGCCAGTGCYCTAAGGACAAGCCCTGTTCATGGGACTGGGACGTGGATTTATCTCACTTCTGGGAGGCTTCCCCACTCCTAAAGCAGCCAGTGGATTACACTTGATCCATATGGTGTTTATCAGCCATGACACAAGGAGTGCTGCTAATCCTCTGAAGCCAAACTCTCCGAGGAAAATTCACTGTGTGTTACCAAGAGAAGTTAAATGGACAAACCCAGATGAATTTATCCTTTGCTGCAGTAATATGAGCTTGGTACTTGGATATGGACTTGGATATGGACTTGGATATGGGACTTGGATGTGCACCAGATTCTAAGTAGTTGATCAGTAATTCCAGGCTCACTCACACATCGAGGAAAATAAAAATAGAGGAGACCCATCACAGCCACCAAGCATTGTCTGGGGCTGCTGCTCTCCTGTTTGCAGTACACTTCCTGATCATTTTTAATCCCTTACCCCTGTTCATTAGGAAATATCTCCATGTATGCAATAGAATTGAAAAAAAGGCTAAGTCTACTCATAAACTGCGCTCAGCTGTGGAAAGCAGAAGTTATGTATAGATGTTATTTGCCACAATAATACCATATAAAAGTCAAAAAACCRTAATGTGGAAGGGAAGATTAACTATTATTGGGCATGTTTCAGCAAATGGGATTATTTTGCATGTCATTTATGAGTTAATTTGCAACATTAATCTCATCGCAGTCCTTGGCAGAAATACAAAATGTTTTTAATTGGTCCTGTGACTTTTTAAATGATCACCTGATGAAAAGCTTGTAAGTTTTACTATTGATTTAACGCTAAATATTATGGGGAGGGAAGTCTTTACAGATTTCATCAGGAAATACAAATCATATGCTTTCATTGCCTTGCTACTTCTGCTGTGTTGACTCGATAATGTTGGCACTCTGGAACCAGCTGTACAGTGGAAAAAAAAAGTAGAAATCTTGCAGCAAAATGAGGAAATCTATAGCAGAGAGATAATAGCATTGGGACTGATTCACTGTAAGCAAGAAATCACCCACTGAGTCATTAAAAACAGAGATGAATGGGAGGCAATAAATGGATGGCTTGGAAGAATATGAATGATTAGGAAGTGCATGAAGTTGCTTGGATTTTTTCCCCTGAAGATTGTATTTTGTCCTCTAAAGTGGCATATGGCTCCTGTGAAAGCTGATAGCCACAGTGACGGTGTCACAGCCARTGTGTAAATACTTCAAGAGGTGCCAGGCAGCTCGGGGGGCAGCACAGAGCGGGAGTGGGCTCCCTGCCCTCAGCACCTGGGCACGAGTCATTAGCCCAGGTCCACTGGGATGTAAACAGGAGGGGGTGTTGGGGCTGAGAAAGCTTCTGGGTGGGGGGAAACATCTGCTGCCTGGAGGAAAGGCTGGCTGCTTTCTTGGAAATGTTTCACCCTGTTTGCTGTTAACAGTGGCAGGAGTTGAAGAGGGGATGATGTGGTCACCTGGGTCTGGTGGTCCAAACCCCTGCCACCAAGGAAATAAAACCTTTGATGAAGAGCTGTAATCTCTTTCCTGACTCATGAAATACCAAAATTTCAATATAAATTCATGAGGTAYCAAAGGAGAGATCCCGGTGTTTAAAGGAGTTTTTCCTCCAGGGTGAAGCTGGGCCAGTTGGGGAGCTCAGGGCTCCTGCTTGCATATCAGGTAATAACAGAGATCTGCTTCTTCTGTCTGCTGAAATCAGTGAGAGCAAAATCAATCCCCAGCCAAGAAACCTTCTTTACAAGTGCAGTCAAGTGTAACATCAGACATGAGTCTGATACAAGTTTGATAGGAGGAGGGTGCAGCTGCAGCCTGGCTGCTGTGCAAGGAGGCGTTTGATTTACATGAGTATGAACCATTCCGCCCCTTAGAGCCTGATTCAGCACCTAATAATCACTCCTGACTTTAACAGAGTGCTAAAGCAGGCTTATTTATTGCTTCCAATATTGCATCCAAAGATGAGAAACAGATTTAGAGCTGTAAGAGCCATAAGAACACTGGAGAGGCGAAAAAAGTGGAAAAAATAGAGCCTTGCACCAAGGCATCATTTTTTTGTGCCAGCACATTACAACAGTCTGTCTCTGCAGCAAAATTTCAACCCCTGCAGTCAGTTTTTGCATTTACACTTTACAGATCAAAGTTACCTGGCTGTACTCAGCCAACTAAGGTAGGAGCTACCTGGAGGAGTCCAGCGTGGAGCTGCAAAGCAGTGCCCTCCTGCCCACCAGGCTCACCTGCCCTGCTCTGTCATCAAATCTCTGCTGGAATCTGGAGCTTGAAATAGGAAATAGTCCATGAACACGGCTCCCCAGACAGGGTAATTGAGATAAAGTTATTTGCAAGTGAAAGTTGGACCTCATTTGTTTAGGAGGTCCAATACTTTGACCAGACGTGTTGTAGCACTCCTGACATGAATGTTTAAGATTTGGTAGCACATGTGAGCTGTCCTCTGCCCTTCTGGGGTAGGAGCAGCACCTTGGTGCTGCTCTGAGCATCACTTTCTGCCAAGTCCTCCTGCCCCACTGCCTGAAAGACCTGCTGGTGCAGAGAAGCAAATCCATTYAGCAAATGTCAATCATTTTTTTACAGCAACACACAGATAAGTATTAAAGTCTTCACCAAAGGCTGCAATATTCCAAGGTTACAGCCATCTGAACATAGTTCATTTTATCAGAGAAAAAAATGCCCTTTTTCCAACTTCCATGCTGATGAGGCTGTCATCTCAGGGGGAGCATTTTTGTGGGAACCCCTTGAACAGATATTGGCAAAATTATTGAGAAATACAGGATGCTTTGAGGATGGTCTCTAATGAAACAGTTCTTGCTTAGCATTTGTTGCATATTTAAGACCAGTATTCAYGGGAGAACCTTATTATTTTCATCATTTATAGTTCAGCCAAGGCATTTAAGGAAAAATACTCTTGGTTGCTGGCAGGGTCAGGTGATGCAATGCACAGGAGCYGGGTGAAAGAAGGCAGTCTGCATTGGTAATCAGGTTAGAGTCAGCTGCCTCTGCCCTCCAGCCTGCTCTGAAATGGCATGTAGTCTAATTAGTTATAGAAAGGATTTTACTGAATAGTTGTAAACAGATCTGAGGGCTTGGAATAAAATCAATCTGACTGTGGAAACTTTTCAGGATAATTATAAACTGTTATTGGCAGAGTGTGAAGGAGAGACCAAAGGACTTCTAGCAGTGGGAARCTTGTAGCTGTGTGGGCTGTTCTCTGCAGGGGGAAGAAGGGGGGACTAATTGGGACTGATTCAGTGTAAGCAAGAAATCAGAGGAGGGATAAGGGGGTTCAGTCGCTGGGGACACTTAGAGGTGCTTTTCTTTTAAGGCTCTTGAATATTTTGTTCTTTTCTGTAATGTTAGTGATGCCCTGGCACCTGAGGTACCAGTACATTCCATGGTGGAAGGCATGTGACCAGGTGAACTGCACAGTGAAATGCTTATACTCATTAAAAAAAAAAAAAAAAGAAAAATATTTGAGGGGTTTGAGCATGGTTTTGTATAAAGGCGTGTAAAAATTCTCTTTGCACAGATCAGAATGGTCTTGGCTCGCACCTTCACCATCTCCCTACTGAAGTAAGTGCTGAAAATTGCATCTCCTGGACAGGCTGGTCCTCGCTGCTCCACAGTGCCACCCTGGCCACCAGCCCACCTCAGTGTGCCACCGGACTCTGCATTCCCGTTCATGGCAATGCCCCAGAACTCCACCAGAGAAAATGGCTTTTGTTTCTCTCAGCCCCTCGACTTCTCCCGCCCATCCCCTCACGGCGGCGAGGCCGGCCGGCCGTTGGGCACAGCAAGGGAGGACGATGGCTGCAGCACCCCCCTGAGCAACGGCATGGCCTCCTCGGGGGCCCCCAGCCCCTCGGGGGCTCCCAGCCCCTCAGACTCCTCTGCCGAGCCCCTCTGCGCGCCCAGCCCGGCGCAGGACCCGACGCCGCTCGAAGAAGGGATCAAATACGTGTCTGCCGAAGGGGAGGAACTGGCCTGCGGCTGGGGGGCCTTCACCCCCGGCTGCCTGCAGCCCTGCAACACATCCAAAGGGGTCTTGTTCTTCCTCTGCGTGGCCTCCTTCCTGCAGGGCATGACCGTGAACGGCTTCATCAACACCGTCATCACCTCCATCGAGCGCCGCTTCGACCTGCGCAGTTACCAGAGCGGGCTGATCGCCAGCTCCTACGACATCGCGGCCTGCGTCTGCCTCACCTTCGTCAGCTACTTTGGGGGCAATGGCCACAAGCCCCGCTGGCTGGGCTGGGGGGTGCTGCTCATGGGCCTGGGCTCCCTGCTCTTCGCCCTGCCGCACTTCACCACGGGCCCGTACGAGGCGCGCTCGGCGGCCCAGGTGGGCGTCTGCGGGGGGAACCAGAGCCTGCCCTGCTCCCAGGCTGCTTCCAGCCTCTCTGGCTACAGGTTTGTCTTCATGCTGGGGCAGTTCCTGCACGGCATGGGAGCCACGCCGCTCTACACGCTCGGYGTCACCTACTTGGATGAAAACGTCAAGACCAACTACTCCCCTGTGTACATTGGTGAGTGGGGCTGAAGGGCAGTTCCAGGCCTTTAGCAGCAGGGTGGTGGGAGGGAGWGGTCATGGTCCTTCATCATTGTGGGAACCCAGGAAATTCCTCTGGCTGCCCTGGAGGGCTCGAGACCCTGTCAKGGGGCTCGGAGACCTTGGCACAGAGCCCGAGACCCCTGTGCCTTTGATTTAGCCCTTAGAAATAACAATTACCAAGCTYACTGTCTAACAYAGATGATAGGTTTTGGAAAGTAATTGTAAATACTGTACACGTAGTTTTTAGTATAAAAAGATAACACTGCCCCAGGGGCAGGCAGAGTGCCTCTGACTGTCCTGC
Source organism: Cardinalis cardinalis (assembly GCA_014549065.1). Classification (NCBI taxonomy): domain Eukaryota; kingdom Metazoa; phylum Chordata; class Aves; order Passeriformes; family Cardinalidae; genus Cardinalis; species Cardinalis cardinalis. The sequence goes on from JACDOX010000060.1 coordinate 3,741,068, forward strand.
TGAGCGGACCTCGGCAGGCCAGGAGAAAGAATTTTATAGATAAGATGCAATAAACAACCTTGAGACACAGAAATGAAGAGTTCTGAYKCCTTCTTTGACTGTTGGGCTGGGAAAAGAGACTTTCTAACTTATCTCGGAGAYACTCTGACCAGCTAGAGACCCCAAGAATCATCCCCCAGCCCACACTGGGAGCACTTTTCCTGATGCTGCTCAGCCTTTGTTCCTGTTGAGGGTGGAGCTCAGAGGGATGTGGCAGCTGYTTTGATTATTTACCAGGAGGAAAACTGTGAGCTCAGCTGGGTGTTTTTCCTCCCGCAGCTTGTGCCCTGTAGGTGGGGAGGGCCTCCTGCTCCTGGCATGGGGCCAGCCCATGTGGCATTAGCATCATTGGCAGACAGCCATGAGGCCATACCCCATGTCCATGCAAGGGGGCATAGAATTGCAGCATGATTTGGGCAAAAGGACCTTTAAAGGTCATCTAGTCCAATGAGAAGGGACACCTTCAACTCGATCAGGTAGCTCAGAGACACATCTAATCTGACCTTGAATGCGTCAAGGGATGGAATATCCACCACCTGTTTGGGCAGCCTTTGCCAGYGTTTTATCACCATCATTTATATCTGATGTAAATCTTTAGATCATCATCCCTTCAGGCCTCAGCACAGCAGGGCTGGTCACTGGGCTGTGCAGCTACTGCTGGTGCAAAGCACAGCCAAGAGAAGAGGCTCAGCTCACCCCTCTGCATCACTGGTCACTCAGCAGCTACCAAACACTCGCAGTCCTGTTGGTGAAAGTGCCAAAAGGGTGATCTTTGAGCAATTTCAAGATGTGTCAGTCTGCACATGCTGTATCAGAAGGCTGTGTAGTGTGGGAAGGAGATCACAAGATCATCAGCAARTTGATCTTTCCATGTGTCATGGTTTAAACAGCAAACTGAAATGAGTGGCAGTGCTGCTGTGTTTAGCGTAGACATTTCGTGTTGTCAGTGGGGGGAGAATCCTGCTGCTCATTGCTGTGGCAGTCAGTATGTGGCAATGGGATCAGCAGCGTCCCTGCTAAATATGGTTTAATTCTGAACCAATTTTGCCTGCCCCATACTATAAAACTTCCCAGGTTGGATGCAAAAGCTTCCCTGGAACAGAAGCATGAGATGAAAACTTATTGGAGCAATMTGGATTTGTGTCTTGGTGGTTTAGTGGGAGGGGTGTGAGGCAGCCAGAGGCTGAGCATCCTGCATCCAGGAGGGAATCACACTGGGATCCCTGGCTGACGTTGTCTAACACGACTTGTTTTCCCTTTCAGCTGTTTTCTACACTGCTGCAATCCTTGGGCCTGCAGCGGGTTATCTGGTAGGAGGAATGTTTCTAAATATTTATACTGAAATTGGCAGAGAGTAAGTCGTTAAAAAAAAATCTTGTTCCTTTCCCTTTCTGCTCTGTGTTTCCTTTGGGGTAGAAAAAAATGATACCAATGATCTGGAGCAATGAGCTGGTGGCTGGGTGGAAGTGTGCCTGGGGTGTTGGGTGGTGTGTCTGCAGGCAGGGAGGCTGGAAGGGTGGTTGGCATTAGCGCTGCTGCTGAGGGGAAATTGCTGACAAACCTGTCAGCTTAAATCCTTCCTCACGCTGCACTGCCTGTGCTAATGAGGCTGCGAGCAGCAGGTGAATTTTTTGAATGAGTTCCCTGATGAGGTGGTGCTCCCAGCAGTGCTGCTCACCCTCCCAGTCATCCCACCAGGATGCTTAGTCCCTCCTTGCTTTGTAATATTTGTGATTTATTCTTCTTCCCTTCCAGGCTCTTTGGTATCACAGAATCACAGAATGCTTTGGGTTGAAGGGACCTTAATGATATCTAGTTCCAGCCCCTCTGCCTTAGGCAGGGACACCATTTACTAGACCAGATGAATGAATTAAAAAGGGGGAATGGGTTTCCAGGGGAAGAAATTAGTTATTTCTACCAGTTTTCTTGCAAAGGGTGTTTTAGGGGTGGAGCAAGGATCTTGGCAACCCTCAAAGCACAGCTGAAAAGCAGTGAGGTGAATKATGAGAATGGTGTGATTTCCTGGGCTCGTGTTGTGCTGTGCTGAGGCAGGAGAGATGGTGGACATGCCATCCCCATCAGATCACTCAGTGTCCTTTGCTGTCACCCCTGTGACCCCTTGGCCCCTGCCAGCCTCAGGGAGAGGCCCACAGGGCTGCCYTGCTCTGTCCCCAACCATCACCTCTGTCCCTTTGTCCCTTTGGCTTCTCTTCCTGCAGGACCGACATGGCCCCCGAGAACACGCTGTGGGTGGGGGCCTGGTGGATCGGCTTCCTGGGGGCTGGAGCTGCCTCCCTCCTCATCTCCATCCCCATCCTGGGCTACCCCCAGCGCCTCCCAGGTATGGGGGATCCTCCTGGGCTCGGGGTTTGGGGCTGGGACTGCACAGTGCTCCTTCCTGGGCTCAGGGTTTGGGGCTGGGACTGCACAGTGCTCCTTCCTGGGCTCGGGGTTTGGGGCTGGGACTGCGCAGTGCTCCTTCCTGGGCTCAGGGTTTGGGCCTGGGACTGCACAGTGCTCCTTCCTGGGCTCAGGGTTTGGGGCTGGGACTGCATGGTCCTCCTCTCAACCTGGGGTTTCCATCCATCCTCCTGCACATGTCTAGCTGGGGACGTGGGAGCAAAGGAACAGCTCCCTGTGTTTAAGTTGGAATTCCTAAATGGATTTCACCCCATCTGCCTCTGTTACTGCTTGTCCCTTGCAGCTGTTGGTGGAGGGAGGATGTCATGCTGCRTTTTCCCCCTGCTGATCCATGGTTTCAGAAGCATCCACACCCCGTGTCTGACACASTCCTTGTCCCTTTGCCTCTCATTTTTGATGTAGGGTCCCAGCGCTACATCGTTATGAGGGTGTCAGAGGCTCATCAGCTGAAGGATGGCAGCCACAAAAAAGCATTGGATCCAGACTTTGGGAAAACAGTGAAAGATCTGCCTCGGTGAGAAAACCACCCCACWCAGAGGTTAGGGAGCCCTGCAAAGGGGAGGGAGAGTGATGAGCCCAAGCTGAGCTTCCTTCAGCCCTGTCAGGCAAGGACACTTTCCTCCAGAGGAGGTGTCAAAGTGCCTGGTCCTGTCAAGGTCTGGGAGCTCTTGGCAAAGAGGCTGAGCTAGAGCTGGTGCTGGGGAYCCCATGGGGGAGCAGGGGACAAGTGGCCAGTCCCATCTGGGTTTTCAGAAGCTCATGTCCACCTGCAGTGCTGTGCCACACACTGAGTTTCACTGAGAGTGGCTTGATGCCCAGCTTTAGGTGGTGGGAGATGCCCAGGCATTGCCAGCTCCCTCCCTCTCCCCAGCAGCATTATTTCTGCCTTTCTGCTTCTGCCTGGCCTCACCTGGCCCAGTTGCATGTTTCCAACAGCTCCTCCTCCCCAGCCCCTCGGGGCTTTATTCCTTTCCTCTATTTTTACTCGGGTTAGATCCCTGTTTTGTCRTTTTTAATGAGAAACGAGATGAAACAGGCCCTGTGATTCTCACAGCTCCRTTCCAAAGCCAGGGAACAAAATATACCACACTGTAACTTTCAGTTCCTTTTCTCTTCTATTCTTGGTTTCTTTTTTTTTCTTTTGCCTTCACATCTTCCAGCCACCTTTTATATATTACTACTTCTTAYCTCTCCAGCAAGGCAGTGACACAGCAACTTGCTTAATCTTGAGCTGCTGCTCGGCTCTGTGATGGAAACAAAGCAGGAGCCAAAATAAAATGTGATCTTTTAACCAYGTATTTTTGTTACAGATTTCTGAAATATTTTATGATTTTTTTTGTTGTGTTGAGTCATATTGAAATGGAGGGCAGGGGGAGAGGTGCTGCTTTATTTATTGCAGGGGGTTAGCTGGCATGGGGGCTCTGGATGTTGCAGACATACCTGGATATTGATTCCTTTTGGAGCTTGCAGTCAATAAGGGGATCTGTCACCATTGAGATCTTCCTTTTTTTTTTTTTAACTATTTCTCCCAGGACCGTTTTTAGAGAGGAGATTTTATCCATGTGTGATGGCTGCTCCCTGCAAAGATGTTGCTAAACCCCAGGCTGCTGCCAACAATCACTTCTGAGCATTAGCTGTGGTCTTTGTTGTGCTRGCAGAGGAGGATAGAAGCAGAACAGGTGCTCAGAACAGGAATTTTCAGCACCAGTCGAGCTGTGTTGTGTCAACACRACGACTCACACCCATCTGAACTGCTTGGAGACTTTGTAGGAAGTTTACCAGGGGTTAAGGCAGTTGTATGAAGAATATTACACTGAACAGACTTCAGTGCTGTTATTAAATGGCATTCTTGACTGGGTGCCATTTTCTGAGGTCACGGCTTGTTCTGCTCACGGAAATTGAATTCAAAACCTGCATTTAAATRACGATAAGTCTGTGACTAAACCCAACACAAACAGGGCAGCAGAGAGGGATGAAATTCAGTGGTTGATGCTTTTGTTGCTTGTCTGGAGCAAAGCTCCCGCTGTTTCTGCTGTCTGACAGCAGGAACAGAGACAATCCTCCTCCAGGAGCATCTTTCACTCCTTGTTTCTGAATAATAGATCCCCAAAGGTGGGAATTTGTATCAGGCAATTCAGACCAGTCCAGACTTCAGTGCGCTTTGAAAGCAGGAACCCAGCAGACTTTCGTGGTCCCTGGTTTTGATTAATGAAAGGAAAGTGCCTTCAAGGCTCTCTGCTCTGGAAACTTGCATTAGAGAGGAGATCCCATCTGTGCAGGCAGCTCCTGGGGACACGTGGACCAGGCTGGAGGGTGAGGCCAAAGGACACTCCCTGTTCCTTTTGTCTTGGTCAGGGACTGTGTGCCACACATTTTCTCACAGTACAGGCAGTAACAGTCTCACAAAGATAAGCAGAAGTACTGATGAAATAAAATACTGTTCCATGCCATCAAGTCCTTTCTAAATGAGGTTCATGAGTTGCTGCATTCACAGTGCTGCCTGAGAGCTTACAGGAATGCAGCCCCTACAGCCTAATCCTCTGCTCTGGAGACACTTCTGTATTAACTCTTGGGTTGAAAAGGCCTGATAAAACAGCATTTTCCTTTCTCTGCTTCCATAWGATTGCTGTCATGGAGTAACCCCTCCTGTCAGAGCAGAGGGGCTCRAAAGGAGGGCATGCAGAGCTGTACCAAGAGGAGGCTTTGCCCCTGCAAGCTGCAGGGAGGAGTTTGTGAGGATCACTGCCTGGCCTGGCAAGCCCTGATCTTCAGCACGAGGAGCTGTGGTCAGTATTTCACTGATCACTCCTGGATTAGRTGCAGGTGGGACTTAGAAAAGCCATGAAATGGAACAAAGGGAGGTTGGTTTGTGTTCCTGTGGGGTGCACATGGTGCCCTCTGTTCCCTTGGTGCTGGTGACTGTGGGTGTCATTTTGTGCTGGAAAAGCCTCCATTCACATACTGTAAAATTGGATAATATCCATTTATSTGGGGTGTTCTGAGCATGCCATGCTCAGAGGAGCAGGCTCTGATGATGCAGGTGGTCCCAACCTGCTCAGAGATCCATTATGTGAGAAAGAGTTCCTGTGTGTGCCCATATCAGTAAAGCCTTGGAGGCTCAGCTTTTTTAGCTGGTGGGATTCTTCTCTGCAGTGCTRGGGCTCCTGAAATCCCTTTGGCTGCAAGAGCTGAGCACTGCCAAGGCTATTCAAGAATTAGGTGATTTCTGGATGTGTTTAAAGCCCTGCTGATGTAATAAAAAGTTTGTGCTGTCTTTGGTAAGGTTTTATGTGCCATAGCTCCTCACAACTACATCTTCTCTCTTCAGACAGATTAAATTGAGTAAATCCTATTCTTAGTGCTGAAAGGAGTTCCTTTGCATTTTCCTACTTGCAAGTCCAGCCTGTAACTTTTGGGCAGTGAGCAGAAAGTCACRCTAGTACCAGGGAGCATTCTCTTTTACTCTTCTCTGTAAAAAGGCGATGGCACTGTCTGTTTTCTGCCTCAGCCACAAGATCTACAAGCACTTTCTTACTAAAATATTAGGCTTTATGCTTCTAAATTAAGCACAGCCAAAAAAATCTGGAAAAYAAAATAGTACATTAAACTAATCCCAAGAGCTAGGCAGTGTAAAGCCCCCTGTAATCAAAGTGTAGGAATGTGTGGCATTTCTGTCTTTCAGCTTCTTTGTTCTTTTGATGTAATGAAATTCTCCATGTGAGTGAAGTTGCATAAATCTGACTCTGAGCCTCAGCACTTCTCTCCCTTGCTCGTACCAAGGCAGGTTTTCTCTGATCTCACATTTCCACCAGAGCAGGAGGTGGTGACTGTGCCTTTCTGCTCTGTGAGCATCTCATGGCATGGCTCTTGCAGGATTTGTGCCCATCCCAGAAATGGGATAACCCATGGCACTGGCCTGGGCTTGGCTAGGGGGAGGTCATGGGGCAGAATTTGAAGCTGGTTACAAAACATCCCCTGAGAAGCAATGTCTTAGTCCAATATCCGAGATAGTGAGAGATAATTGAGACCATTCCCTGTGCCTGAGGGCCTTTCTGCATCTCAGGGATGGAATTGTTGCTGGATCTGCATATAAATGACACATGGCAATTTCTCAGGCATATCTGTGGCTCTCTCCTAAATCCCAGTGGGTCAAAGTAMAATGGAGTTACTCAATTTATACATTAAGCTTCAAGTAAAACTGGGCTTAGATTGTGGCAGAAAGATTGCTTTCTGTTTTTCAGGTGTCTTGGAGGTGTTTCCTCCATATAGAAAGGCTTGCTTGGTATTTCCCCTGAGTTACAAAACATCTCTGGTTCTCAGAGGTTGTTACTGTTCTGAGAGTGTGGGTGAACAAGTAACGTGTATATGTGAGGATGTAGCACAAATTTGCTCTTGGTTGAGTCAGGAGTCCCAAGATGTCTGCCAACAGGCACTAATAAAACCTTGAAATGATGGAGATTTGGTGAGGAGTAATGTTCTCTCAATACTGCCCCACTGAAACAGACAAAGTACTCAGCCTGACCCCAAATGTTGGAAAATTCCTGCTGAAATCGTYCATGCTGAAAATTCCTGCTGAAATCATCCATGTAGAAGTTGTGGGTGCCCTTAAGTGTGAGTTACATCACASACAGACACTCTGTGTCACTGACTGGAAAAGCTCCATCAAACCCCAGTTATCTTCCTTTTGGTGTTTTTCCTTTCAAAGAGTTGCAGGATGATGGGATGCTGTATGTGATCCTTCTGACTTGGAAGACCTGAAATCAAAATGTGCCTGAAATCAGTGATTCAATTCCAATGTATTTGTCCTTCCCAGATCAGTGCTGCTACTTTTGAAGAACCCCACCTTCATCTTCCTCTGCTTAGCAGGAGCAACTGAAGCAACCCTGATTGCTGGGATGTCCACATTTGGACCCAAATTCCTGGAGTCTCAGTTTAGTTTAAGTGCCTCTGAAGCTGCCACYTTTTTTGGTAAGGAATACATGTTTTTGCTGTGTTTTCCCATTTTGCCAACAAATAGAAGAGCACTTTTAGCTCRTTTAGAATGGAGACAGATGCTTTGCAGTTTAATTATGGACTGGTTATCCCCCTCAGCTGTTGGATAGGATCATTTCCTATCAGCACACCTACACCCAGTGCATTTCCAGAGCTGCATCTACTGACATCAGGAGGAAATGTGTCACTTCTGTAGCCATCTGTTACCCTCTAGAGGAAGGCAAAATAATTGTAATTCTTCCTAGTGCATCACCAGGAAACATTGGCTAAACATTTCCTCTGAGGAGGGATGTCAGAGCTGGGGGGATATTTTGTCAGCATCCAAAACCAGAGATCCTCACCTAAGTGTTGTAACATAGACCCAGGAATGGTGTCCAGCAAGCATCAGCACTCATGATGTGCTCCTCAAAGAGTCAATTTTAAGATCTCTGGGTAGGAAAAGCTTCCTTAACAGGCTCATGCCAAATTACCTGAGCTGTTACACAGGACCACCCACTACAGCAACATCCACTGAACTCCCACCAAGAAGCCACACAGAAAGCAAGGAGTCATTTGTATGCAAAATACACTGCAATTAATGTATTCAAACCTGAAAACTCCTTGCTGACATTTCCAGACTCACTTGTGGGTTTTTTCCTCTTCTTTTCCAGGTTATCTGGTGGTGCCAGCCGGAGGGGGAGGCACATTCCTGGGAGGGTTCCTCGTGAATAAATTTAAACTGCGCTGCTCAGGAATCATCAAGCTGTGTTTGCTTTGCACAGTGTCAAGTCTGCTGGCCATATTCATTTTTTTTATCCACTGCCCTAACATGCCCATGGCAGGAGTAACCCAGATGTACGACGGAAGGTAACAACAACCACCCTGTCTGTCTGTCTGTSTGTCTGTCTGTCAGTCCTRAGGGGCTCTGCTCAGAACAGRGTCACTCAAACACACAGTGCTGCTGGCAGTCGTGTGTGAATGTGTTGGGGGTGGAAGTTGGTGTCTGGTCAGTCCTACAGACAGAGGGTGAGACACCTGAGGGGTGACACAAATAGGTGTTCTGAGTTTTGCAGTGAGATGGAATTTATGGAAGAGGCTCCCTAGTTAGTAAGGGAGGGAAGATCAGCAGCACCAGAGTGGGAGATAGTCCACCCTTCAGCTGCCTTTGCAGCAGCCCCCATCTCTATCCAGTGGGATAAACCGGASCAAAAGTGGGAATCTCCTCTCTGAATGGAAGTGCCACCCTAAGAGCTGGTCACTTAAACTCCCTTGGTGGCTGTGGGAGAGACAGCACCAGTTAAAATTTGGTGGGATGAAAGCCTTTCCAAACCTGGCTTTATGTTMCTTGGGGACTCCCACTGTCCCCTCCTCTCCCCATTTCCTCCTGTGAAGTGCTGCTCACTGACTGCTCCTGTGTTTCCCTCAGTGCTTTGCCAGGTGGGCACCTCAACCTGACAGCAGCCTGCAATGCCCAGTGTGGCTGCTTGCAGGGCACCTACAGCCCTGTCTGTGGCACTGATGGCATCATGTACTACTCCCCCTGCCACGCTGGCTGCAAAAGTGTGTCTGTAAACCTCAGGAATGGCAAGAAGGTAGGTCCGGAAGCACTGTGCATGAACAGGGTGGTGGCACATCTCTGGAGTGATTTGGCTGGCTCAAAAAGATTTGAGCTTTGCTGCAAATCAGTGTAAAATCAGGCAGGGCAGGGTGGATGCTCTCAGGTACCCTGTGAGGTGGAGGCAGGAGGTACTCTGAGGTCACCCTGCTTTGCTTCTCTCATTGTGTTCCACCATCTTTGCTTCATTCTGGGTCWAACTGTTCTGAAATCCATGAAAAATCACCCAGGCAGGCAGGGAGCTTGGTAAGCCCCTGATTTCTGTCCTGGTGCTCCTTTTGGGTCTTGGATGAACATGATGCACCTCTCATCCTCCCAGCATGTTGCTCATGGAGTCAGGCAAAGGCTTAGGGAGGGTAGAGGTGATACTCAGCTGCCTGGCAGAGTTAATTTCCCTTGCTTGATTTTCCTGTTTGCAAACAGAGGTGTGTCAAAAATGCAGCTTGATTTCCACTTCATTCTGGGAGTCTAACCAGCTGCTTTCTGCCCTCCCTGAATTTCTTATTTTTAAAGCTTTGACTGTCACCACGCTCTCCTCAGCAGAGCCCCCACCAGCCTTTCTTTCCCAGGTCTACCAAGAGTGCAGCTGTGTTGACAAAGCCCTCCTGCCTGGCTCTGGCAGAGCAGAGGCAGGGAAATGCACCTCCTCCTGTGCCAAAAAGCCCTTGCTCCTGTGCTTCATATTTGTAGTCATCCTCTTCACCTTCCTGAGCAGCATTCCTGCCCTGACTGCCACTCTGAGGTAAGCAGGGATGGCCTTGTCCTCTGCCAGCACTGCAGGAARCCTCAATGTCCTCCTCTCTGCTTTATCCTGCTGGATCAAGCATGGGAAAGGTGTGATGGGAACCACTGAGTTGGTGGCAGCCTGGAGATATCAGGACTAATTCCTGTCCCTGTCTAGCTGGGAAAGGCAATTTCAGCATTGGGAGCTTTTGTCCTCTGATGTGGGATGCATACATTGACAGCAAGGSGGGAGGGACACTGCACTGGGGTGATCCTAAATCTCCACAGGGATGCAGGTCCCAGGTGTGCTGGACTCGAGGACCTGGAGTTGTGAAGCAGGGAGGTGATGCAGCCTGGCATTTTTAAACAATCCCCTTTTTCTCCCCAGGTGTGTCTCTGACAGACAAAGRTCCTTTGCACTCGGGATCCAGTGGATTGTGGTACGAACCTTAGGTATGGAGCAGAGGGAATTTGCACACCAAAAAGGTCTGGTGGTTCTGGGAGGTGTGTGCCAGGCTGTCACCCAGGAATAAAACACACTGGGTTAGAGAAGAAGGGAGTAGGACACACACTGCTGAAAAGGAGGATGCTTTGTTTCTTTTGCTGTCTTCAGGACAACCTAATTCCCTTTGCATGTGATGTGCAAACTGGCTGGAGGGTTCCATAACATGTCACCGATGACAAAGGTGCAATGTCCTGCCAAAGTGCCCTAATTTTAAGGAAAAGGAGCAAAGGTGTAGAAGCTCCTGTGAGTGTCTTTTGGCTCTTGTGCAACATGTAGATCAGGACAGCCAAAAGACCTGCTGGACTCTCAAATCTTGAAATCCAGCATATTTTTGATCCCTGGTAGCTCTGGATGCTGCAGGATGAGTTCTCTTAATCCTGGTATCAGCAGAACCTGGTGCTTGTCTGCAAGGTGCTGCCCAAACTGAAGATGCCCTCTCTCTCTGCCCACAGGAGGCATCCCTGGCCCCATTGCCTTTGGCTCCATGATTGATAAATCCTGCCTGCTGTGGCAGGACCAGTGTGGGGAGCAGGGCTCCTGCTACGTTTACCAGAACTCAGCCATGAGCCGCTACACCCTCGTCGCTGGACTGGTCTACAAGGTGATGCTGCTGCTTACCTCCACTCCCTGGTAAAGCAGACAGGTTTTTAGGACATTATGTTTTGCTCTAGGAAAGAATTTTACAAAATTGGGTTGCCCTGATCTGGCCCACTCCCAGACAAAATTAAATTTTCACACAAGAAATTTCTCAGGGAAGGCAAAAGCCCTGTTAGCTTCTCATCAGGTAATAGTGTTCCAGACACTATCATTCTGTTAAATTCCCATTATTTTCTAGGATTACAGCTTCTATTGCACCATATGAAATACCTCCTTCTGCCAGCAAACGAAGTGATTTTTGCTAGAAATGGAGTAAAATATCCAAGTGCAGTGTATTAGTGAGAGTGAGGGATGGCATTGTGGGCAGGCTGTAAATAACCATTCCCCAGTCAGTGCTAGAAAATAAGAGAGCTTAGAGCTGTGGGCTTTATTTATTAGCAGAAAACCATCATTTTAACTGCTCCCAAACAAGCACTTGCCCTAGATAGTAGTGTTTAGCAGCTGCTGTGATAAAGGGGTTTTCAAAAGCCTTCCAGCAAAAGGCTGAGGCAGTGTTGGCTCATGCAGCACTGTGCTCCAGGTGTCTGTGTGGGGCTGAACTTTTCCAAATTCCCATTGTTATGGGGCTGGCTAAATTCAGATTTTTGCCCCCTCTGGCTCTGAGTGCTGYTCTGTTTCCCAGGCTGGCCAACATCATCTCCCCAAAGCTTGGTCAGCAAGGCTCATTGCAGATGTGGGGTGGGCCCTGGTTTTGGGGGAGAGCAGACAGTAACAGGGTTTCTCCATGGCTGCAGGTCCTCGGGACAACCTTCTTTATAGTGGCCTGTTTACTCTACAAACCCCCTCCTCCAGAGTCAGCTCCAGGCAGCTTGGATGCGTCCGAAAATGGCAGCAGTGACCTCCAGGAGCACAAGCCTTCACTGCCAGCTGAAGAGGATATATAGTGCTGTCCACATGCAAGTGACTTTTTCAAACTGAGAATTACCACAAGAAGACATTATGCAGTTTCCCAAGGGGTTTTTAAATCAACAGTAATATTTTAAATTTTTATTCTTTTTTTAGTTGAAGATAAATAATTTAAGTAACCACTGGTGTGCTTTGCTATTTTCTTAACAGCAGAAGCACATTTAAAGTTGTGCGCCGGTGCCACGTGCAGTTATTTAATTTTATTTAAAGAAAGGGCTACTGTAGCTTTATTCTGTGTCTGTGACAAGCCAGGACCACGTTCTCCACTTGTGGAAGTAATCACTGGTAACTCCAATGGAGCATGTGGGGTTTAAACCACCAGAGGATCTGGGCCAACTGTATTGAATATCTCAATTGTAAAGCCAACTGTAGCAAAATTCCTCTTGGGACTTCCAAGCTGRGGAGGAGCACTGCTGTTCTGCAGTCTGCACTGCAAAGGGGTCAGCTGGCCCTTGAACTGTTGCATGCAAAGCAGACAGCCCTGGCAGTGTCCTCCTCCTTCCCATGGCACACAGAATCACTCTGTTSAGGAGCAGCTTCTCTCATTATGCAAATTCCTATTACTGGCAGAGGAGATTTGATTAGCAAATCCATCAGTACACTACAGGCAGCCATTCCCAGAGCTGCCAAGCACTGTACACTCACTGCCTCACTCATTGCAGGGTTTACACCGTGGTGACACTTGGTTTTTTTAATTTGTATTGTTTAAAAGTGATGCCTTTTGTAATGTACTGTGCAAAACTTGAACTTCTTGCTGTTTGCAGGGCATGACAAGACGTGAGATACAGATCTATGCAATGTTTATCTTGGGTTGTTCTGTAAAGACAGTGGGTTTGGGTAAACAGAAAGGTTGGAGTGAATTTAGTTTGTCTCTAGACCAGTAGCCTGAGGGATGGGTCTGCCTTGAGGAAGGGGGATGCTGGCTTGTAACTCTTGCAGGGAGAGAGGGCAGCATTCCCAAAACGACCTTTGAATGTGCTCTTGCAATATGGATCAGGACCTTTCTGAGGGGCAGAACTGGGGCACGTGTGAGTCTGGCTCCCCTCTGAGTGCAGATCAGGCCAGGCTGGTGCTTGGTGTGCAGTGTTTGCACAGCCACAGGGTGCAGGTGCATGCCCTGGGGGGCACAGGGAGCCCCTGGAATCCTGCCTGGTGTCACTGTGGTCGCAGGACAGCACCTGCAGCCCTGAGCTGCACAACTGCACTTCCTTCCTGCCAGCTCCCACTCAGAATTGCTTTGTAGATGTTTYTGTATATTCTATGTATTTATGCTTCTACAGATGGACACAGGATGGGCATTTGCTTCCTTCATTAGCAAAGGACTGGCTCTCAGAGTGTTCCTGTTGCAGGCAGGGAGTGGAGTTGATATTCAGGTCAGTGGAGGAAAGCAGCTTCTTCCATTCACAGATSCCCTTCCACCAAAGCCACAGGGTGAGCTCTCTGCTTCCCAAGCCCTTGTTTCCCAGCCCCTGAGGAGTGCTGGGACACACTGTGCACCCCCTGCTCCATCCCTGGAAGTGCTCAGTGCCAGCTTGGGTGGGGTTTTGAGCAAACCTGTCCAGCTTGGTGTCTCTGCCCACAGCAGGGGATTGAAACAAAATGATTCTTGACCCAAACCATTCAATGATTCTGTTTCTATCTCTAGTAACTGCTGGAAAAGCTACAAGTGATACGGGGGAGATGGATGGTGGCTTTTGGCTGCTAGAGGAAGGGCAGCTGGTACAGCTTTGATGGGGCATGCAGGAGAGCCCTGTTTTTCTAGGGAGGCAGGATTAAACCCATTAATGCAGGATTAAACCCCAACCCTGCCCCAACACCTTCACCTGGGTTTGGAGCCACCTGCAAGCASGAGCCTGTCACCAGGCTTTGCCCTTCCCAGCTTAGACACCTTGGGTACAAGCAGGGATCTTCGATGGGGAAATGCATGAATGTATTTTGGGAGCTTATTTTATGTATGATGTATTTATGAAAGTTAGAAGTTTTTTCTTCATATACATATATATATATATATATGTATGTATGGGTGTATATATATACACATATATATATATACATAAACATGGATATTGCAATGCAATTTTAGTGTTTATAAAATGAGCTTTATCTGAGTGTGTTGTTTCCAGAGCTAAACTAAAGCTCCTGGGATTCTGGGCATTTATTATGTTGCTGTGGGACTGACAATTCAAGGATTTTAGTAAGCAGCAACATGGCATTCCTGTTCCATAACCAGGCTGTTTAGGTGTACAGGTTATTTAAAATATTTGGAAGTATGTTTCCCAATCTGACATGAAGTATTATATTGCTATAAGAGCATAGAAATATAACCACTCTTTCACAGGTACTTGTGTGTGTGTTTTTCATAACTTGTCACCCTTTCCCAGCTGCAGTTCTTGGCAGGGGTGTACCCATGGTGCCATTTGCTGCAAAGCCATCGTGGCATCTCCGAGGAGGAAGATTGGAATTCAGGTTTGTGCTTAATTTGTAGCGTTAATAAAGCCCCTCATGGCTACAGGAGCTTCAGCACCAGGTGACTGTTGAATTTACAGGGAACCCCCGATGAGGGGAGAGAGAATGATGCATCTGACTCCATCTTATCAGAAKGCTGATTAATTACTTTATTATACTATATTATTYTATRCTATATTACATTACATCTAAACTGAATCTGCCAAGYACTCAACMCTGCACCCARCTGCACCCAATTGCACAGAATTTCGTGACTGTCACCCAACAGTCCCAACACACACACCTGGCCCTGACAGGCCAAGGAAACAAAACCCCATCACTTTGGGTAAACAGTCTCCATACTGCATTCTACTTTGGCACAAACACAGGCACAGCAAATGACAAGAATCGTTTTTCCTTTCTCTGAGGTTCAGAGAATGTGAAACCCAGAAATATTCTTGGGAAGATTTGTGCCTTGCTCTTCTCTGTGAAGAGAAATGTGGGGCTGCAGGTGACAACAAGGCCCTGTGAGTTGGAGTCTCCTGCTGGATTACCCTCTCCTCCTGAGACAGAGGGTTGTTGCTTTTGGAGGCAAAAAGGGGTTTGTGGCTGCTGGGGAAGTGTTGGAGCCCAGGACATTCCTTGCGACCCTGGTGAGGGGCTCAGAGGCCTTGGCACAGAGTCAAAACCACCTGTGCCTTCGATTTTAACCCATGGAAACAATTACCARCTTTGTGTGAGGATTTACAAGCCACAAGAATTTGAGTAGAATAATAGTTRATTTGTCACAGGGTGAAACAGTAGAATTTTGGAGATTTAGAATGGGGGTTCAAGAGGCAAGATGGAGGGATCTGGGTGTGTCCTGTCCTTCTTCTTCTTGTTGTCCTCCATCTTCTGCTGTAATGGTGACACTTTTGGATTGGTTTAGAGTAGAGACAGACTGTCTAACAAAGGTGATAGGTATTGGAAAATTATTGTAAATAAAGTACACATAGTTCTTAGTATAAAAAACTAACACTACCCCAAGGGTGGTCAGTGTGCCACAAACTGACCTGCCAGACAGATCTCAGCAGGTCAGAGAAAGAATGTCATAAATAAAAAATAAACAACCTTGAAAAGCAGAGATAAGGAATCTCGACTTCTTCTTTGGTCATGGGGCTGGGAAAAAAGACTTTTAATACCTCAGGAGCCRTTTCAGCAACACAAAACCCGAGGGGGAAGAGGAATCATTTCCCTTCTTTGTCCACAGACCAGCCCTGTTGAAGCCATGGGGTGTCTGCCCTGCCCTGCTAAGTGAAGATCAGCAGCTGAGTGTCACCTGTGGTTTGCTCAGGGCCATTCACGCCCTTGGGGACTGCAAACAAACGGGGTCGGTGCTGAGCAGAGCCGCGGGGAAGTGACTCAAATGAGCGCCCAGGGGCAGGGCAGGCAGCAGGAACTGCATGGCATTTAGTGTGGCAGCATCCCAGGCAGTCAATGAGCCGTTTCTCTCTGCTGAGTTTGTTTCGAAGCTTCCTGGAGGGTTGAAAATGCCAGTAAATAAAAGCTTTGAGTGGCACACAGATGGTTGTGCAGAGCTCCCTACCCTCAGTGTCTCCTGCCCCTGGATGTGCAGGGGAGCCTCATTCCTCCTGCATCCTTTGGCTTCCCTGCCCCATCCCTGCAGCTCTCTGCCTTCATGCCAGGGACAGGAATGGGAGCAAACACCGACAATTCACCTTCCATACTTAGCTTCATATAGCACAGGAAGGGAAAATAAACACCAACCGAACAGAAGGTGATTGGCATGATGCGATTTCAGCAAAAGGATGAACCYCCCTCTTTTTCCGAGGGTCAGCCCCTGCTGTTGGCCGTGCTCAGGGATTTGTGCAGGGCCAGGTGGGCTGGGAAGGTGCCACTAGATGGCAATGGAGCTCGGTGCCRCGGCCAGCACCTCCCTGTGCTGCTGGCAGCGGGTGCTTTTTGTACAGGACCGAAATCCAGCCCGTGCGCTGCGTTCCAGCTTTGCAGCAGCAAAACCACAAATACCTTTCATGAGATCCAAATAAGGTCCAAAAGTTAATTTTAGTATCTAGTGATGCATTATTCCAGGGGAAATRCACGATTTGTAAGCAGAAAGCTGTGCAACAGGTGAGGGTTCAAACAGAGCAGCTGTATTATTGCTACAAAAAGCTGGTAAATTCATATTTCAAGCATTCCTTTCCCAAGCAGGGATAGAGGGCTCTGAGCTGTCATTCATATAAAAAGGGAAGTTTTTATATCTTTTTTCAGATGTTATAATTGGGGGCTGCTATTAGCCTGATCCTTTCACCTCACTCTGAGACAAGCCTGCCTGGATTCTCCTGATGGTAAAAGGATGTTTGGTTTGGARCACAGGGATAATCCCAGGTGCTCTGGCCCAGGTGGAACTCCGTGGTAAACCTTAAACTGAGCCCAGTGGTCTCTGGGTCAGGCTCATAATTAATAATTGATCTAACTTGCTTTAAAATCAAACAGAAAAAAAGAGGAGTGGTAGGTTAAGGGAAATCTGTATGTTTTACCAGCCAGGGCATCCTCAACCCAGCAGATGTGAGGGTGGCCAGGAGGTGTGAGGGGTGGCTGTGGCTCTGCCAGGGAGCAGAGCTGGGTTTCCTTCACACAATTCCAGGGAATTTGAGGAAGCAGAATGGGCTGGCATTTTCTCTTGCCAAATAATTTTCTCTGGAACACAATAAACACCAGGATTTTCTTGTCTTCCCTCAAGTTTTCATATTGACCTGCAAGCAGCAATTTTAGAAGAGGAAAATGAGACCATTCTGCTCCTTCTAATGAGGTGCTGGATGTCTTCTTCAGCCAGGAATCCACCATCCAGTTTCCTAGAGAGGCACAGAAGAATGAATCTCACATTAAACTCGAATTTTCCGAGGTGTTACATCTCGCCTGCTTCATTACCAAGTAACACTCTGTCAGTTAAGAGAGTCCTCTGAGAAACCTAAAAGTGCACACAAAGGGAGGACTCACCACAAATTCTCTTACAAACCTCTCCTAGTAAGGGGGGAGCAGAGCTGCTGTAGAATGAATATTGCAGTAGTTCAGTGAAACCCTGATGCACGAGTAACTATAGAAACTGTAGCTCCAGACATGAGTGTTCAACATACTAATGTGCCCTGCTTCAAACTAATGTGAAAAATGTGATCTCTTCCTATTCTGGCTTTCTGCTTTAAAAATACAAAATCTGTTCCAAGTGGAGCAATGCTYTGAAAGTTGATGAAATCACAGATGAAGCCTTGCACCTCAGCAAGGGGAAGAACAGAAAATCCTSAGCTACCCAAGCCTCTGTGGCATTGCAGATAAAATCTGCCCTGTAGTTCATAGAATCATGGAACTGTGGAATGGTTTGGGCTGGAAGGGACCTCAAAGGTCATTGATTCCACCCCTCTGCCATGGGCAGGGACACCTTCCACTGTGCCAGGCTGCTCCCAGCCCCATCCAACCTGGCCTTGGACGCTTCCAGGGATCCAGGGGCAGCCACAGCTTCTCTGGGCACCTGTGCCAACTCCAACTGTACACTTACCACCTAAAGAATAGCAATGGAAGCATTTTTAATAGAAAACTGAAGTGCTTCTTGTCTCTGCATGCCTTCATTCCTAAGGAGGGATTGGCAGAGGATTTTTCTTGGGAGATGTAGACATTTACTTTTGTTTTACTCTGTGAGGAAAATAAAATCCATAGGGTTAAGCTTGATGCTCAGAAAAAAGGATGGATTTTTGATTTCTAAACATTGARGGTTGTCCATTTAACTTCTCAAAAACTTGCTGCTCCCTGTGCTTCTCTTGAGAGACAGCCCAAGCTGCTAAAGAAACCCAGTCAGGGGCCTTCTGAGGTGTGGTTCATCTTTCTTTAACAAGATCTTAAAACCTTGTTTTTATCTCTTTTTTTCCAATTTTCTCTTTTTAAATGTGATAATTCCCAATTCCCCACCAGCACTCTGGGAAGATCATTTGTGCAATCCTTTTAGCACTTCAGTTGGATCTGCTCTAAGAATATTCCCTCATTAAAGCACTGCASTGTCTTTCATTTTCTCTGTGCTGGGAGCTGGGCCCTCAGCAGTGTGTTACCTGCATCTGCATAAATCAGATAACCAGGAGGAAAACTGATGAAGGCCCAATTTATCAGTGTTTTTCAGGCATCTCACACTTTGTAGGTCAGTGGATTTGTGAGCGTTCCTGGAGCCTTATCTGCTTCTTGTCTTGCTCGACATCTCACGATGCTTTTCTCTTGGAGATAAGGCCCCTYTCACTTTTCCATAGCTCTGTTATTTTGCTATCCTGGACATCCCAGCAGCTCCCAGGTGGCTCCTGGGAATGGGTTTTAGACTCCTGGAGGATGCTGTGGAGCTGGAGAACATCTGCTCCCCGCTGAGCTCCGCTGGGACAGCTCCAGCTCCGTGGGCACTGCGAGCAGCCCAGGGCAGACCCGGAGCTGCCAAACCTCTGCCTCCAGCCTCAAACACTTAAAAACCGTGGGGACAMCTAGAAACAATCCCTTGGCTGCTTTGCTGCCCGTCCCCATGGTGGGCACAGGGGAATCGCCTCCCTCCGGAGCATCCCGCAGCCAGATGGGCGATGCTGCTCCCTGCGAGCGGCAGGGGGAAAACCCGAGCGGCTGCGCTCGTGTTCTGCTAATCTAATTAGGCTAAAGAACGTCATTAATACTCGGTGTGTCTAATTGATTAACATTAAGGTTGCTCTCATTAGCGGAGTGTGGGAGCCGCGAATTCCTCCTTGCCCCGAGTGGCGAATGTGCTGTGTTATCTCGAGGGGAGCATCTCCTCCCCGCCTCGCTGAAGTGCTTTGCATTTCTACRGGGCTGTTAGTGATGGGGGCAAAGGGAGGAGATGGGGGAAAACCCCCGAGTACGGAACAGCGGAGGGTTTTGCACAATGAAGGTTTGTTATCTTTTTGTGCCTCATTAACAGCGAAAGGGAGAAAGATTATTAATTTTTTTCAACCTCATAACAATAACATCATTTTTTTCCYATCCCAAAACGTGACAACAAGATTTTACATTCTGCACATGAAAAAAAAAAAATTAACTGGGACTTCAGCGAGCTGAAAACCTGAAATTGTACAACTTTTTCCATCAGAATGCATCAGACCTCAAAATTTTCATTTTGCAGGTCCCCTTTCTTTCTTTTCCCCTTTCTTTTTTCCCCTTCCATTTCATAAATATCTGCATATTAGTTTTTGCTTATACCCGGAATTTTCAGTTCTTGGAAGGATAAATGTGAGATGATTTATGTCTCTTGCCAGACACACACCGACCAGAGGGATTTCCCAGGCTCCAGCAGCTGATCTGGGTGTAGGAACAGAATTAAATTTAGACCATCAAATTATCCCTTTTGCAAGCAACTACTTGCAAATTCTGGTTGCATTTTCCCTTTTTCTTGTCCTACCAGAGGGATAAAAGAAGTTATAAAAATAATAAGAGCTCCAGACTCTTAGGAAACTTAGCACGACGCTGTTTTTTCAGACAGCTTTGCCCTGTTTCCTAGAGGGAAAACTGTTTTTCTGTTTTTTTCTCTGTTGTATCTACCTGCCCCAGTTTTCCCCAGCAGCAGAAATCAGTCTGTACGTTAGACATGGTCCATCTGAGCCCATGCAGGGCAGATAAAAGCCCAGGGTGAGGCCAGTGCTACAAAACCTCCCTAAATGTGGGCTGGCCTCTGCGTTGCCTGGCCGCGTTTGGTCTCATTCCCCAGAGTGGTGACAAATCCCCTGTGAATCTGGGTCACACCAGGACAGTGACAAAGGAGCAGCACAGCCTGTGTGAGCTGTGGCTTCTGCTCAAGGACAGCCCCTCTCCAGCTGGGAAAAATGGGTTTATTCTTCAGGAATGCACATTAAACAAAAAAGGAAAAAAAAAAAAAGAAAAAAAAAGGCTAAGCAGATTAATGCAACTAATTGAGTTTCATGCTTTCTTCCTATAGAGCCATTGTGGAATTTTATTTCTGTTTGTTTCAGGGGAGAAAAAGGCACTTCCAAGAAGCAAATAATTGTATTTACAGAATTATTTTTGTGTTCATGGGCTCCTGGGGGAAAGCAGTGGGAATGAGCTGGGCCCGTTGTGATCTGACTCACAGATAAAGTGCTCAATGGACCCACTTCCCAGACTGCTGCTGCTAATTTAGGCTGGCATTTGTTGATTGTTTTCCTTTCATGCTGCTCGTTTCCCCTCTCRGCCCGCCTGGCATCGCCCACACTTCTCCTCTCAGCAGGGCAAAGCATCCAAAGGCTCAAGATGTTAAGGGGAGATCCCATGGCAAATGCTGCCCTGTGCCAGGGGGCAGCTGCAGGTTATTGAGGTTTATTCTTGTATTTTTCTGGCTTCTCATTTCCAAAGGGACACAGCTCAGGGAAGCCAGAGCCAGGGAAACCTGGGTGAGGAGTCCTGTTGGTGCAGCAGAGATGGGACAGAGGGGCAGCAGCTTTGGGAGGTGATTTATTGACCCTCCTCCTCCAAAGAGCTGCCCTGGGGGTCTCTCCCATCCACATCCCCTCCACAGCCACAGTGCAAGGAAGTGATCCCATATTTATTAAAATAAACTCCTTTTATGTCTCTGCAGCTCAGGAAAAAGCACCCATCCTATACCTGGAGTCCAGTTCTTTTAAAACACATATTTTTGCAGGTTTTCAGCCTAAAATAGGGCTTCTGTGKATTTAGGGGGTTTTACCCACATCTATGCCAGATTAGGTTTTGAAAGAAATAACATCTTAGCTTATTCCACCCAGGATCACAGCAAATCCTCTACCTCTGGAGAGCTTTGGTTACCAGATTTTGTAAATTCTTATACAAATCCTGTCAGTAGATTAAAGGCAGATCTGAGCACTTTATACCCTCCAGGGCTGCAGGGCCTGGGTCCCCCTGTGGYCCAAAATAGGGGACAGCCCTCCCCAGGCACACTGCAAAGGCTAAAAAGCTCYCACCCACATCTCCTCAAAATCCYTGAATAARATAAGCCAGAGAGGAGGTGTTCACAGGCYCTGGGTTGTCTCAGCATCAGGAATAATTGCTGTGACACTGATTTTCTGTCTGCTCTATTAAGCCAACCTTGGGGACCAGGGTCCCCACGAGGAGTGGCCTCCCAAAGGGTCCCTGTCACGTCTTCCAGCCCTTCTGGGGATGCCTCAGCTGCCCTGGGGGGTTCCAAAGCAGCACCTGGATCCCTCCTCAAATGTCAGCCTCCTTCAGAAGTTTTGCACTGCAAAAATTCACCTCACTTTCCCTCTGGCATTAGGTTATGTTGAGTATTGCAGGAATATGCATACACAGGGCTGGAGGAAGAAAGAAATGCTTTAAATGAAAGATCAGGTTATGAATTAAAGATAAAGGAAATGTGATTACTGCAGAAACCAACTGAGAGCAGGCAAATGCTGAGGTGGATTAAGGAGGAAGCGCTCACCGAGCGTTGCCACATTTGCTTCCATAATATTCTGTTTATAGAGATAAAACAAAAAACAATATGTAGTTTGAAAAGAGCAACACTTAACCTCCCCCGTGCCAAGTGCTTTGATTTAGGCTTCTCTTGGTGTGCCAGGTGTAATTAAAACTCCTCAGCAGCTGTGGAAACAGTGGAAATCCATCCTTTCCTACCTGCAGCCACTCGAAGGCTGTCACTGGGAGCAGGTGGTTAAGAAGGCACCAGGGACAGATCATTCCTGGGGACCTTTTGGCTGACAAGTGTGATGTTTGGGGCTTCCCTTCCCTCTCTCTGCTCCACAGCACTCCCCRCCTCACTGCCTGGAGCTTTCTCCCTTCTCTCACACGCAGGCAAGGAGTGACACTGCGCAGATGTGGGGAAATTCACCCTGTGCAGCCTCCTGACCATGCACAGAGTCCAGAGCTGCATCCTCCTGCAGTCCTGCTGCCCAGTTAGATATTACATACCTGGGTAATGACATTAAATGGACCCAGACTGGAAAGTATCTTGGAAAAGACAAAAGAAAGTTAAAATTTTGACTCAATATAACATGATGACCATGGTAGATTAGCTTAAAACTCTGTACCAGACCCAAGTGCTGCTAAAGCTTGACATTCAGTTTTGAATCCAGATAAGAYCATGCAAACTTTGGTGCAAACCCTTAATTTTAGGAGCTTTAGGTCTGACTTAAAACCCAAGGAGGGGTGGATCTTACATCTTCTTGCTCAGCACCTGAGCAATCCAGGTGATTTCAACCCCTGCAGGGTSTTGGTGCTCAGCCTCACCTCTGGCCCACTCCTAAACTGAAATCTCAGCACAAATCTTCCCAGAACTAAGAAGTTTTACTTGACATTTTAGAAAATCACTCGAGGGAGCCAGAGTTAACACACATCATACCTCCCAGCCAGCAGCACATGTTGGGAAAATAGGCTTCATGTCACTAACTCAGGTTTTTTAGCACTATCCCTGCTGGAGAAGATGGCAGATAGCAAAAACACATGGTGGAACCAGGAGCTGAGAGAGAAATGTTCTTATCTCATGCTTACTCATTTATACCCTTAAGTTCTTATTTATCCCATGTCCACCAGCTGCTTTTCTCCTAATGAATCCCCCGTGGAGGGTAAACCTTCCTCCMACTGCCTTCCCCACACATGGGCTCTTCAGAGGTGCACTGAACTCTAAGCTGCMGTTAGATTGTGCTCCACAAAGGCTAAATAAACAAAGAATCGCCTCTTTGGAGGGTCCTGTAGCTGCAGGGAGCAGAGGGGACTCCCCACATCCCCTGTGTTTTCTCCTCCTGCCTGGGACAGCATCTTGCCAGGTCTCAGTGGCATTTGTCTCACTGCCATCACACCTGGCCCTGAAAAGGTTTTCTGTGTGCTGTGCTCTCAGCTGCTAATTTGAGTAATAGCATCGCTGTAATTAGTAGGGGGAAAAAACCCCACAGAAAGAAAAGGAGTCCTGGGGTGTGTAGGCAAAACAATGAGGTTTGTTTGAGATTCCTCACTGCTTCCTTGATCTGATCAGTGGTTGCAGTAAATACACACAAGTACATAAATTCGCTCAGTCTGGCTTTTTCCTCAGCTTACTCTCCGCAGACAGAATGTAAAAACCATCATCATTTGATACTACAAAACTGCTTGACATTTTTCATCGTGAATATCAAGATTGTTTTCTTGCCACTGCAAATCCCTGTGGATGCGTTATGCCCGGTTATCTCAGCTCAACACATTTCACAGGGGGACATGTTGTAAGAGTGGCAGGACTGACAAAAATAAAAATTCACTTCAATGGAGAAGGCAAATCTATTTCTTGTTTGGCAGGCTCTGGCAACTGGTGCTTAAACAGCTCCTCATGCATTTCGGATGCACTCACAGCACTTGGGCTGAGAAATTGCTGCCTCCCAGTCTGGAGGAGAGACAGGCACTTTGCACCACCCGTCTGATCGTGGATCATCAGAGCTAAAGCTGCACTAAAGCTGCTGCTCAAGTGCATTTCAGCCTGGGGAATTCARAGCTGCCTTTGGAAAGCATTCTACTGGTTTGTATCCAAGTGAATTGGTTTAAGCATCTCCCTGTGGTGGTGGTCGCAGGGGTCCCAGGATGAAGGAAGAGTTGAGAATCTTGACTCCATGTATCAGAAGGCTGATTTATTATTTTATGATATATATTATATTAAAAGAAAATTATATACTAAAAGTGTACTAAAAGAATAGAAGAAAGGATTTCATCAGAAGGCTAGCAAAGAAAGGAATGGAATGATAAGGAAATCTTGTGACTGCTCACAGCCTCAACACGGGTGGCTGTCATTGGTCATCAAGTAAAAACAATCCACATGAGACCAATCAAAGATGCACCTGCTGCATTCCATAGCAGCAGATAAYTGTTGTTTACATTTCATTTCTGAGGTCTCTCAGCTTCTCAGGAGAAAAAATCTTGGCAAAAGGATTTTTCATAAAATATGTCTGTGATATCACCCCTGCCCGGGGCAGAGCAGAGTGAGGGGTGGTGGAGTTTGTGCTGTCTCAACTAAGCAAAGCAAATGGACATTTTGCACCACYTCTGGGTGCAAATTCCCTCCACTAGGAATGGGGGCTGGGAGAGCTAAAACCCATTTCAGGACTCAAAATATTTTAAAGTATCTTGTGCAGCACTTCATTCTGGTGGAGACTTGCCTTCAGCAGAAAATAAAATCCTAACAAGAGCTGGATAAGAAGAAAGGGCTGGTGGGACAGGCTGAATGGTGGGATTTTGGTTTTGTGTTCTCCCTGGACACTTCACCAGTCAACTCCTCTCCTGAGCTGGCCATGATGCCCAGAGATGTGGGAGCAAAGGCTGGGGTCCCAATCCATGGCTTGATGTAGCTGGGAACCAGCTGTGGGTGGCACTGGAGCAGCAGCCACAGATACTCACCAACTGTTATCCAGATTTATGGAAAATGGGCAGGAGACCTGGCTGGCTCCCCTGGGTCTGGTGAGCAACAATCCCAACRCTGAGTGAATTGCAGGAACAGAGTGTGCCTCATTAGAAGAGCTCCTCATAAGTTATTCATTGTTATTTAGACTCAATACCAGACAGCAAAATTTAATCAGCCAGCATTGTGAAATAGCAGTGAGGGAAAACTGGCGAGCAGCTCCACATTTCCAGAGGAATTATGAAATGGTCCCTGTGGCTTTAGCTACTCATTTTGCCATGTTTTCAGCAGCCCTGCTCTTCCTGGGTTATTGTCACCAAGCAGAGGCTGTTGGTTTCACCCCTCTCCATGGCAGCTGGGAAGGTCCTTGCTCACCTGCTCTGACATGTCTGGTGGGTGAGACCTTGTGGTTGGTGGCACATGGGCAGGAGAAGAGTAACAGAGAGTTTTTGGTGGAGGATGTACTGTCTACACTGTGTTCACACTCAAAGCCAGCTCACTCTGTCCTTGAACATTCAAATAGAGGATGACTTTCAAAGTGACCTGCCCCAAAAACACAATTACATGGATTATAATGCAAAAATATTACCAGTCTTCCATCCTTTTGATAATGCCAGGTCAAACCAGCAGCAGAACTTGACTGCCGTGAGGAAGATGTGGCTTTCCTCTTTTTCCATCTTTTTCTATTTGCGTTTCAAGTCTGTAAATGTGTTCTCAAGGCTTCATTCACTTGACAATAATGTCGTATTAAGATCCCCATTCAAAGTCCCTCAGGTATTTCCTTTCCCTCAGTGCTGCTGTCCTGGGTGAACCAGAGAGTCCTTTAAACTGCAATAGTGATTAATTASCACCATTGTGAAGAGATGCTAAATTTCCCAGTTGTGACTTGATGGCTAATTTGGTTTGTGAGACGAGCAGAAAGGACCACYGGGCTCTTCTCACTGGAGTTTGAAAAGTGATGTTTTAATTAAAGTTAGAGGCACCAAAGAGGATTACCCTGTCTGCAGTGCCAGCTCCGAAGGCACAGCAGATGAATGGGCAGGGGGATCAGCACAAGATCACTGCTAAACTGGGGCACAGAGGGAGGGAGACACCCAAGCTGCCCCCAAAGAAAGGCTTGGCAGCCATACCTCTGCTGCTGCAATCCTTACTTGGAAAATACTAGGAGAAATCATAGAATAAACTCAGCTTTTTACGCTGGATCTCACAGGGGTTGCAATTGCTTTGGGAAAGATTGTCTTGTGTTCAGCACAAGTGAGGCCCTGAGAGCTGTGTTTGAGTTTCCCATGCTGTTAATGACCATGCACGATGTTACTCATACTGCCAGGTTGAATCCTCACCAAGAAGGAACGGGAAAACATTCCAATAATTGCTATCATTGGCTTGTGGCTATTTACAGCACCTTGAGGGGCAGCATGCCCTGTCAGAGAGCTTTGTGATCCTTTATCTGAGTCCTCTCTTCAGCTAAAATTGGAGATACTCCCTTCTCATTTCCCTGATGTCCTTGGCAGGCAGCAGGCCATGTGCTTTTTAATACCTGCGGGTAACAGAATTTTCAAGTGCTCCAGAAGTCTGATATTTTTGTGTGCCTTTTTAAAATGGAAGGACACATTAATTAATTAATTCCAGGATCCAGGAGAAGCTCCCYGCTTCCCAGCTGCAGTCTCAGGGCTGGTTCCCAGTATCCATGTCAAACCACGCTGCATCTCTGTGAGATAAGGAAAAGGAAGGTAGCAAATCCCCCCGAGCCTGAAAGGCTGATGCATTAGCTTATTGCCTCTCCTACCCTCTTTAATGCCATAATCTGATGGAATTAGGAGAGACGGCCCAAAAACCAGGAGAGTGGAATGGTTCCCTCCACAGCCATAGGTACCCAYGGACTGCTAGTGCACATCTCCATTTTTGCTGGGTGCCTCGGGTGAGAGGGGAGGCAGCAGTCATCCCAGCAGATGTGGAGGAGCAGGGCCATATGTTTGAGTGGTTCATGGCTCCCAGGGGGGCTGCTGCAATCACTGTCCTGTGGACAGCAGCCCTTGTTGGGAAAGGCAGCACGGAGGCTGAGGCAGAGCGTGTCTCGACAGGAGATGGTTTCACAGATGCAGGAAAGGGCTGTTGGAGGGCCCTGTGAGCTCCTGGAAGAGGTGACAGGGTTTTCTCACTGGCTTGGCCCATCTTCCCTTCTCCTATCAGCACTTGGAGGGGTTCCATCCTGCAGCTTCATCTGCTTGGCTTCCTTCAGCACTGCTTGTTCACAGCCAGCCTTCTGCTCTGCTTGCTGCTAATGAAGTAATCCAGCGTCTCTGCCAGCCACCTGGTGCCTTTGTTAAACGGGGAGGGAGCAGCAAACTGTTCTCATCTCATTGCTAAGCTGACAACTTTTCTCATGTGTAGAGTCATAAATATGCAGGAAATTCAGCGACCACATCAAATGCCTGATCCTAACTTCAACTTGACTCTCAAAGAAAGGCAAGCCTGCTCAGAAATCCTGGACTTTGACTATTGTACAGTGCCTGCTCTCTCCCCTGATCTTTATTGTGTCCCCTCCTGAGTTCTTACTAAATTAATAAATTCATACCTGTCAGTGCAAATTGCAAAGCCTGTACCAAATGGGGGAGAGGTTTTGTGAATATTTAATCAAATGGAAGAACAATGAAAAGTCCCAAGGCATGCAGTGCTCAAGTAGCAGGTGATGGAAAGCAGGTGCTAGAGGCTCTGCTGGTGGCTGGATTTGGCTTGGCACAGGGAATCCTCGAGGGGCTTTGTGCAGTGCCATGATCTGTGGGGAAATAAGTGCTGGAGAACAGAGCTGGACCACTCCATCCATCAGGATTCAGAGGCAATTTTATGTGCTACGAGTCTCATGCATGCTTGTGTTGGTTTCCCATATATCTTGTGTTATTCATGGCTTGAAGCTGTAACTATTTGGCTGAGAAAAGACTCTGGATGGGTCCTGATCTTTTTCCCAGCCTGCAGATAATGGTGTTACTCCACTGTCTCCACCTGGGTAAGAGAGATCTGAATGTGAACAGTGCATCTTGCATGCTGGAACAACATAAAATTATGGAGCTTGCCACAGGTCACATAATGATGGAATTGTGAAATTATAAAGGTACTGGGAAAACATTAGATGATATCACATCTACAGGGCCACAGAGCTCTTAAAAGATTACCCCAAGCCATGACAGCACTGACTGTGTTTTATGACTCATTGACTTTGTGGGAAAATATTTTGTCTAAAAAYCTGCAGGACTTCTTGAATCAAAAGGACTTTAATTAAAAAATAAAGGAGTTCCAGCATTATCAGAGCTCTCCTTTTTCTTCTTTCAGGAGCTTCTTCAGAGTCTAAGATGGTTTTTGTAGGTCTAGCTGGAATTTGGGAATTAGTAAATGAAGATGAAGAAACCAAAAGGAAATGAGTTATTAAGTGCATTAAACACCCAGGCTAGCCCTTTGTACCAGAAGTGTAAGAAAAGTGGGTGGGTATGGATTAATTAGACTTGATCTTCTGGTTGCCAAAGAAACTTAAATTTGCCATGCCATGAATTTGCCACTCTTTTTTTTCCCTTAGTTTKTATTTTCATCTCTCTGTAACAGAGTTTTAAATACTGACTCCAAATGTAATATGTTTCCAAAGCAGCATTAGTGCTGAGTCTAAACCAAACATTATCTGATTAAATCTTGACCCAGATGAGTTTGTCTACTTTCTGTGCTTCTAAATACATATTTACCATATGTTGCCTCATATGCTGCTTTTGTTTTTTACTGATTCTTGGGTCCAAATGCTGTAATAATCATATGTTCCTGTTAGTCGTGAGTCAAACAAAGTTCCAAGTTTGCAACCACGTTTGCAAGTCTGAAAATTAAAGAGCATCAACATCCATGGTCAATCATCACCCTGGTCAATCCTGACGCTGTCACTTCTTCCCAGCTCCAGACTCAGTGGCCAAAGCCTCAGTGGATGTGGATTTTTCCCTGTGCTGAGGCTGCCCAAGCACACAGCACCTGGCAGCCTCCTCAGGACCCCTTTTGTGCTGCAAAGTCCTGTGTTGGTTAAATTTATCTCATTTTCAAACGGGCAGCAGTCCATGGCTCCAAGCAGCCCTTGCTGCCTCAGGGAGGAGGTGATGCCTGCTCCTGCCCTGGAYTTCTCCCCCATGAGGTTTCACCTCTTTCAGCCACGGGAAGGGCAGGACAGAGCTGAGCAGCTCCTGAGGGCTGGAGTGCACAGGTCAGGAGACCCCCATGGGCACCCAACCCTCTCCAGCTGGGCAGCCTCAACATCACAAATCTTTTAGCAGCTGCTGAGCCTCCAGCCCCAGGTCACACTTGAGCTGTCAAATGATTCCACACAGAAATGTGTCAGATTGGAAGGAGGGCTTTGGTTGAACCTGGCTGGTCCCTGGCTCCTCTTCTCCAGCATCCTGCAAGGAAAATGTGKTTTTTCTGCAGGGAAGGGCTCTCTTCTCCCACCTCTGCTTCAGCACAGCTTGTAACTCCCTGCATACTCCTGTGCAGCCTCTCTTTTGTGTCCAAATTTCCAGAGCAATCATGAGGAGGCTGTATGGATCCCATTTCTAGTCTGTTGCTTAAAAATATCTTACATTTTGGGCTGGGCACAAGGCTTACTAAGCTGCATGTTTATGCAGAGTATTCAGACTTCTTCATCGACTTAAATCAAATTTGACAGTGCCTACAAAACCTCTGAGTATCTAGAAAATCTAAATCTTTTTTTAATGTGTTAAAGTATTTGCACTGTTGAAATGAAAGTGAACATAAATGCTGGTTTAATATTTATCCCTGTTTGTACTTGGATTTTATTTTCAGGGTTCTGTGACAGCAACATAAATGTAAGTTATTGCTGATTCATATTCACACTTAATTCCTCTCTCCCAAACCTCTTTATACTTGTGCTACTTATTCTTGCTTGAGCTCTTCCTTTTTTTACCTGTWTCCTAGCAAATTATAGTTAGAGGTGAAGCTTTTTCTGGTTCAAGCTAATTTCTAGAATTATTCAAGCATTTAATTTAAGGAAAAGCATGCAATTATAGCAGAGTACTTTGGAAAATTTTAATCCTTAACTAAGAAGCTGCCTTGGASTTTCTGGGATGCACAGGCTGAACTGGGAGCCCACAACAAAACCCATGAGTTTCATTCTCCAGCTTCAGCCCTGTGGTTGTGCTGTAGCAGACTCAACATCGATTTTGGCTGCTGCAAAGCTGGTCCCATTAAACACACCTACGAGGAAGCCTCCCAAGGGAGTGGGTTCCTGCCTGAATAGCAGAAGTTGCTGTGTTTAATTTAAACATTTAACATTGAACATCCTCTCACCCCACGCTCAGAATTGATTATAAACCTCAGGATTTATGTCTCTTTCTGTCAAGGAAAATCCCCAGTGGGCAGAATGGGGAAGGAAAGKGAAAAAGGCTGCTCCTTTCATGGGCTCAAATCCACATGTGCTGGCCAAACCCCACTATGTATAATGTTTACACACGTTCTGCATCCCTAATCTGCCTTATTGCACTGCAGGTGCYCAGCCTGGCTCCAGGAGTGGCAGCTCTGAGCAGTAATTGCAGGATTCCTGCAGGTTCATTGCAACCTGCACCACCAGCCATCTCCTTGATTTATTCCAAAACAAAAACATTCCTCTGGATGTAAGAACACAAATTTAATTTCATTCATCTGTGCCAGGTTAGAAATTGCACCCATGAATGGGATTTGCTGCTGGAGTAACGGGAAAATCACTTAATGTCATTTAAGCCATTTGGGACCAAACCTCACTGTCATGACAGCCTGGAGGACAAATCCACGGGCTGCAGGAACCAGGGGGCTTCAAGGGAGGTTTGTTTGAGACGTTTGCTCAGTGCCAAAACCAAGCATGAGGATTTGCTGCTATTTTATAGGTTGGCAAAAAGATCCACATAAACACAAGCTGTAATAATTAGCTTGAGACAGTAACACATGAGTGCACTGAGTTAGAGGGAGGGAGTGGATTTTGGCCCTGTTGTTTCTCCACTCCGTTTTATTTAGGTGGTGGCATAGAATCATAGAATCATTAAGGTTGGTAAARACCTCCAGGATTGTCAAGACCAATCTTAATGGAAATATAAAAACACATTGGTGGTAATATCTGAACCCAGCCTGTTATTTAGCTCCTAATCAGCTGGGATGTGGCAAAAATCAGAAAYTCCTGAATTCTGGTGCAGGTCTGGGCAGTCAGGAAAGCAAGATCAGACTCAGATGTGGAGTTCTGCCACTGATTCCAGACTCTGGGCAGGAATGGAGCTCACTGAGGCTGTGTCTCCATCCTCTCTTCACAAACTGGCAACATTCAAACCTAATTTGCCTTGTAATGATTCCAATCTAATGTTTTTTTCAGAAACAACAGTGAAACGTGTGATTTCATGAAGAGAAAATCAAAGATGCTCACAGGGTGTTCCTGTTATTATCGGCACATTTTGGGCTCTGTCTGTGTGATCAAATAAAGCAATGAGAATGAGGATGATTGCTGTTGTCACTCGCAGCACAACCTGCCCACGATCAATAGCAGCGCTCCTGCTGAGCCCAGCCCAGCCCAGCCCATCCCCTGGGCCAGCAGGACAAGGTGGTGCAGCAGGTCTGGATCTGCTGCTGAAACGCAGCACAGGAGAGCCCCTGCAGATTGCTGTGCTTGGATTTGCACTGCTGTGCATTGAGTTGAGCAGGGAATGGGGGACAGGAGTGCTCTGTGCAACAGACACTGGAGGCAAGCCTTTGTTTTTGGGGACAACTCCCTCCTGATGCAGCGTGAGGTGGCCAAAGCAAGGGCACTTCYGCTCTTCATAAACCAGAACCATGATTTCAGATCCCCCTGCCCGTCCTGGACAGTGGATCTCCAGGAAATTGAGGTGACATTTGTTTCCATCTTTATCAGCTCCCTGGGGCCAGCAGGAMCATTCCCTGTGTTTCTCTGGTGTGTGAGTAGTTGAAGCCCCATCTGTGAGGATACCCTGGCTGGAAGGATCCCCTCCAGCAGCAGCTGCTGTTTGCCACAGAGCTGAGCAGAGCAGCTCCCTACCAGGCAGGAGAGGAGGAAAAGTGTTTTCTCCATGAAATAGCTGTCTCCTGGAGGAGTTATAACAGTAGGCTATCACCTGGTGAGGCTGGTGGGAAGATGGGCAGAGCCCTGTCAGTGAAGAGTGATTCACTGGATAACTGTTTTACAGGAGAGCTCGMAGCACTAATCACAACTTCTCACTTGCTAATGGCTGAGAAGAGTTAAATGAAGAGTAAAAATAGCTTCATGTCTTCTGAGTTCTGCATGAGCATGGCACCTGTGAGGAAGTCTGCAATTAGCCAAACTGAGGATCTAAAGACAAAAGGATTTGACTTATCTCCTTGACTTTTAGCACTTGAAGAAGAATTTCAGCCTGTCAGGGAGAGAACATGAGACTATTGCACCTCTCCTGGGTTAGGAGCATCACCTTGTCCCAGATCCTCTGTGATTAGGTTCAAAAGCCAAAGAGGATGAGGAGTCACCCCTCCAGGAGTCAGCCCTGTCTCCAGCTCTCCTCTCCCCTCCTTTGAGGCTGAGCCAAAGGGCTGGGAGYTGCCCTGGCTCCAGCAGAGTGCTGTGCTCCCACCATGGGCTGCAGGAGGGAGGGGACCAGCTGTGACAAGACCCTGCAGTTGGGTTTGCTGTGGGTAGGTATCTGGCTGAGGGTGAGATTGTCACATTTTCTGTCTCTATTTGCTGTCAAAATGTGCTCTAAACCAATTTCACTTAAATTCRCAAAATTGTTTCTTCACATCAGCCCTTTTACATCTTGAAGCAAGTGTGCATGTGATCAAAATCTTTCTTTTTATACTTTGAGCTCAGGCTGTGACATGTCACGCAGCTAATTCAATACCTACACATGCCCTTTTATTCCAATAAAAGACGAACAGATAAAGTGATCTTCTCATATTGCAACACAAGATGGATTTTATTTCTTGCAGGTTTGCCCTTTTTCAAGCATATCTCAGATCTCTTTATATGGCAGACTATCAATTTCTCCTTCTAGCTGGCATATTAGGCTCATAATAAAATGTGTTTGCATACTTATCAAGGGAAGCAGAGAGGCTCACAGAGGACAGGGGTGTATTTCTGAGCTCCTTGGAGGGGCTTCTGGGAAGTGAAGATCTCCATTAAGGTACAGATACAAGCAGGTGGGAGCTACACATCTTCCTAATGCATCCAAAGCTTAGTCCTCRCAAAGATGAATTTAGGACTTGCTGCTTACTCAGCTCATTTGTCAGTGGTTCCAGAGGCTCATCAGTGCTGTTAATTTGTTATTCTCCCAGTTATGATCCACTGAGGGGTCTCAAGTGCCTCTCTTTCTCCAGGAAGACACTCAAATGAGACACCCCTTGAGACAAGGTTGTTTGGGGACAAGTGAAGAACCCAAAAGGCTTTAAAAATAACTCTAAAAATCTTCTAAAATAACTCCTGGTACTTATAGTCAAAATCCCACATTTTTTTATATGCCCCATATTGTTATAGGCCCCAAACATTGGAAAATCATTTCCAAGCATTGGTCTTGCTGTCCAAATTAAGCTGTAGAAGTGTCAGAAAATGTTGCCTGTGGACTTCTGCCCTCTAGAAGTATTACTWATGCAAACAAAATCCAGGCAGATCCTGCCACCCTGACTTCAGCTTGACTTTTGGCTTTTAATTCTTGAATTTCATAGCTCTGTACCTCCTTGTGCCTGCCTTGCAGAGGAACATTTCTCCTTGCACTGAGGTCAACCTGCTCATCTTGCCAGCATAGCTCCAGGTAAGACAAGGGCTTTAAGTGAACCTCACACAGTATCAAAGCCAAGCTGACCCGTGGCTGCAAAATTTGCTGAAGGATCAGRGCAAATTCTGGAGAATCAAGTCATTTAAAGGAATAATTTTGTTAATTGAACTCTGTCCATCTGCCTGCCAGTTCATCTCACAGCTGCTTTTGTGGAAGTTTCTGTCATTGTTACTCCTCTTTGCCACCTGGTGAAATATGACTTCCTTTGGTGACGTTACTGAGGAAGAAGGACTCCATCTAATTTTTCTAACCTATTTCACATCCTTGTCACCAGCGTGGCTTTGCTGATGTTTAGCAATTTCCTGTATGAATGCACCCTTCTACCCAAATCATTCTCCAGATTTTTTTCCTCGGGCACTCAGACCTGGATTCAAGGCTGGGTGGGCAACTTCTTCTGTTTTGCTGTAAAATCATGTACTGCACTAAAAATGAACTTGTTTTGGTTTCCACATCTTAACACATGGGCTTTGTAAACAAAAGTTTACCAATTCTAGCAAAGACACCCCAGGATCACCCYTTTGCTTTGGCATAAGGCTTTGGAATGATATTCACAGGTTAGGCAAGACAAGAAGCAGAGCAGGGAAGTCTCTAGAAGCAAAAATGGAAAGAWGCTGCAAGAGCAGACACTGTTTTCTGTAAGATGAAAAAATCCAACTTATTTTTTTAACAGTGAAACAGTTGGAAATATTTTCCCTTGGAGTCAGAACAGTTTGTCTGTGATTTATGAGAATCTTTATAATGATAGCTATTGTCCAGAGAATTCCCCTTCTCAGTAAACATCTTT
Organism: Cardinalis cardinalis; assembly: GCA_014549065.1. Lineage (NCBI taxonomy): Eukaryota > Metazoa > Chordata > Aves > Passeriformes > Cardinalidae > Cardinalis > Cardinalis cardinalis. The sequence goes on from JACDOX010000060.1 coordinate 3,775,322, forward strand.
CCACTAAATCAACCAAAGATTTGTTTCCCACAAGCTGGGCTCTTTTTTTCTTTTTTTTCCCCACATTTCTTCAGTACCTGCAGTTCCCCAAACACTTCTGATGAGACTTATGGGAAAAAAAATATAACAGGCACTGAATGCAGCCCCAGTTATCACTAAAGGCACTGAATGAGCTCCCTCTCTAACACAGGATGAAAGGAATTAACTTCCCGAGCCTTTTTTTTTTTTTTTTGGTAGATATATTTTTTCCTTATCTCTTGCATCCTTTGGTTGTTTTCTTACTGTTTAATTTAGAGCAGTCCCAGGGATGCTCTACATTATAGAGCCTCTGGAGTGGGGACTTTTACCTGRTGATGGGAGCCTTTTCCCTTGGGTTGGGTGCAACAACCTCTGAGCCATATCAGAAAAAGGAAATGAAAATCCCTCTCCAGGGACTCTCTGCTCAGTCTAACAGGGTTAATGCTGGTTTTGTCCTCTCTGGTTCAAGATGCTTGAACTGAGAAATTGTCTGGGTAAATCTGGCCAGAAATCAGCACAGGCTGAGGTGTGAGATGTGGCTGGGAGGCATCAGGGTGGGCACAGGGCAGGGAGCTGGTGCCTCTGCAGATCTGCTGGGGTCAGCAGGACTGCACCTGCCTCAGAAACAAAGCACCCCAGGYAAGCCAATGAGTGATCCTGACAGTTTCCTGGCCGCAGGAGTGTGAATAAACCCTTCCTCTGAGTCATCAGAGCAGCAGGTCCTGCAGTGACATCAGTGAGAAAGCAGGACAGAAACTKGGCCTCTCCAGGCCGAGCTCAGGCTGTGCCCAGGCAGCTGCAGGGCAGGGACGGAGCTCAGCAGCCTCGGCAGAGCCTCTGGTGATGGATCCCCTTCCTCCTGGTGATGGTCAGGAGGGGCCTTGTCATGCCCTCAGAGGCTGCAGAACAGTGTCAGCACCCTCTGCTCACACAGGGATAGGGATGCCAGGCTGGGCTCAGGAGCAGCCCAGGCTCAGGAGCAGCCCAGACTCAAGAGCAGCCCAGGCTCAGGAGCAGC
>JACDOX010000060.1:3776669-3793726 GCA_014549065.1 Cardinalis cardinalis
CAGCCCAGGCTCAGGAGCAGCCCAGGATCAGGAGCAGCCCAGGCACAGGAACAGCCCAGGCTCAGGAGCAGCCCAGGCACAGGAGCAGCCCAGGCACAGGAACAGCCCAGGCCCAGGAGCAGCCCAGGCTCAGGAACAGCCCAGGCCCAGGAGCAGCCCAGGCTCAGGGCCTCAGTGCTTGAAAAAATAGGAGGATGTGGGTTCTTAAAGGGAAGAATAGCAGGAACAAGCCAGATTACAGAGAACCAATAATAAGCATTTGCACAGGTCACAGTGTGCTTTGGAAGACACAGAGTGCCAAGTTTTTGAGTTTGAAATGTCAAAGTCAGTGTAGGGAATCTCAGGAAAGTTTCCACTGGGAATCTTTCTGGTGCTGAGCCTGCTGCATCCATCAGCGCTGGTCTCCCTGGAAAAGGAAAGGATTTTCTGGGTGCCAGGGACCAGGGTGAAGGGTGTCTGAACACATCCTGTTGTTTGGTGACACAGAGCCGAGGAAAAAGCTCTTCCAGCCCATGGCATTTCCAGCATTTAATAGAAAAGCTCACACCAGGAAAGAGCACAAAGCATGGCCAGTGCTTTTTGTGTTTCCTGAAATCCAAGGCATTTAATCAGGATCTGTGAGCACTTCAAACACATGGGAAGGTCACTGGGAAGAGACAGCAAAGAGCATTTGGCTGCCAGGGAGTTTTGCTGAGCTGCTTTTTCCTTTGCATTTTACAACTGCCAGGCCCACTGAAATTTTGGAAAACAGCATCAACTCTTTGGAGGAGGGCTGGGAAAATGAGGTTAATCTGAGAATTGAGGGCTGAGACCTCCTGAAGGATGCTGGCGTGGCGTGTGAAGGGGCTGGGCTGGGCTGGAGCCTCCTGGCAGGCAGGGCTGTGCTCCGAGCCGGCACCGCTGCGTGGAGCTGTTGGGAGCACAGCTGGCAGAGCTGCTGCAAAAGCAGATTAAACCCYGGGGAACCCAGGAACAGCCCATCTGCATGTGCCTGCTTGGGGCTACGAGGCAGGGTTGCAGCCACAGCCAGTGCAAAGTTTCCATTTAGATCCACTGTCCCTTTTTTGGGTATTTGTTCTTGGAATAAACTCCAGGATTCCAAAGAGAAACCCTGTGTGCAGCACGACTTCTGTGTGGTGAGCACTTGTACTGCATATATAAAGACAAAATGCATTTATTGCTATGAGGAATCAGATTTGGGCTTGTTGCAGTACCAGCCCAAAGGACCCCAAACTCCTTTATCTCCAAGCTAAAGCAGTTGATATCTCCTGTGTGTGTCCAGTTAATGCATCACTCTCTGATGTTTGAGACAAATACTGCTGGGTCTGTCAGCCAGCACATTCATTATCTTAGAAGGGATTTTGCCTCAATAAAGGACTGAATTTGACCATGTAAGACACAGAGTACAGGACCTGTAAAAGTTGCCTTGACACCTAATTTCCCAGTTTTTTCCCAGAGACTGATCCTTATTCAGAGTGATTTTCTTTCCAATAGCACCATACACATCACAGCGTGTCCTGGGTTTTGGGCTGCCTTTTTCTTTTTTAAAGCTGCCCAAGAACACCCATGCTGGGGTGTGTGATCATTGCTCTGCTCTGGGCATGTCTGTCCACTCTGCCAACCCACACACCGACGTGCTCACACTGCAGAGCCTCAGCGGGTGAATCTGCCGYGAAAACCAGAGTCAATAAATTTCCTGTGTATCAACTGGTTTGATTTAAAATACTCTTCTGAAAACACTTCAGCCAAAGGCAGTAAATATGGTTTATTGCTCAGCCAAACCAACACTTTATTTTGCAATAAGTTGAGTGTAGGAGTGCCTGTAAGTAATGATCCAGTCAATATTGCCACCAACAATGCTGATCAATGTYTCTTTTTCTACAATCCCATTCTCCCTTACTTCCTTGCTTTTCAGGCACAGCATGCCCCAAAAAAATCCCTGTACACTCCAGGATTTTACYTTCCCAACTCATCTTAGACACTCCTGACTTTTAGGGGACAGCCTGGCTATAGTGAGCCCACTGGGAAGTGATTTTAAAGGCTTCCATCAGTCCAGCATCCCCTGCCTCACAAACCTGCTCTAACAGGGGGTTGGGGYTGGATGCTCCATGGGAAAAAGGTTGATGCTGTCTCTTAGCACCAACCTCTTGCAGAGCTTTCCCTTTGCTGCTTCCCATACCCTTCAGAAAAATCCCTCCTGTTGAGATCGGGCAGGAATAAGATTAACATGAAAAATTCCTAGTGACTGGAATCACCTGGAAAAAGAAAAGATGAAAAATACTTGAGTCTCCATAAAAGGGGAGTGAGGCTTCACATCTGAGGCACAGTGGGACCCTTGGTTTGAAGTCCAGGCAGTTTAAATAGATGAGGTCTTTGGGTGACATTTTCCTGCAAGATTTTAAGTAAATGCCTTGCAGTAACATTTGAGATCGGGAGTTTTTTTAGTTTCCATGATTCTTTTCCTTTTTTAAGCCTCAGACACACACACACAAAATATATTAAAACGAGCCCAGATTAGCTAAAAGGTCGGCTGGTTCTGAAACAAACACTGGGGATTTATGGTGGAGGCTTTGGAGCGCCAGAAGGAAGCGGTTCATCCCCGCCTCTGCCTTGGCTGGGAGGGGAGTGTGGATTAAAACCTTGCTGGGAGCAGGAGTGAAGGTGAGAAGAGATGTTTTTGTCATTCATTTTGTAGAAAGGGAATTCACAAATCCCCCAGGGCATGTGCTGGCAGCAGGGAGAGAAAAGAGGTGCTACACAGAAAAGGGGTGGGAGTGGGGTGGGAAAGGGGGGGATATTTTGGGTGCTTTCCTTGGGCAGGCTCAGCCCCTGTCTGCTTGGAGAGCAGGGTCTCAGGCTGGACCAGCCCAGCTCTGTAAAAGCCAGATGAGGACAGAAGGGAGAACCTGCCTGGGTAAAAACTTTGTGGAAAGGTGGAGAGGTCGGTCCCTGCTTGGGGAATGCAAGGCTGCATCCCAGGAGACAAGCTCTGTGCTCAGCAYCCTGCCTGTGAGAAACAGAGCTGTCTGAGAATCCTTCTCCTCTGGCGGAGGCAGGTTTGACAAGGAATTAYTAGAATTTACTTAATTAATTAGCTCATAGAAAAGTGCTGCTGAGGCCTTTCCTGATGGGAGCACTCAGCCCATTTTTGGGTTGGTCCCTATCAACTTTMGGGGTAACACCTTCCCCGTGCACTTTTAGGAAAGGAGAGATTTGGYCGGTACAAACTGCACCAGCCTGTTGAAGTGCTGATTATAGATCAACAGCCACATTATTTCCAGGTACCTGCTCTTTCAGTTTACAATTAGAATTATTTTTAAATTATATCTCTTGATATTCCCTGCCAGTGCTTGGCATGGAGGGAAAGTGGAGGAGGCAGCACATGGAGCACTCAGRAAGAGCTGCTGGGGCAATTCTCTCCTTGTAGCCATGCCTGAGCATCTCCTGTGTGCAGAAAGATGAGGCAGCAAAACCCAAACCAGAGCATTTCTGCAGACAGCTATTGATATAAACGTGCACATCCACACTGCAAAATTAGACCAGCAGATGGGTATCTTGTTTGTGGGAATAGCAACAGCTTTTCACRAGGCCAAAATGAAGTTACAGCACCAGAAGGGACAATAACTCTTTGATACAGATGAAGATCCCAAAGGAACTCCCTTGCTGCATCTGTGGGAGAGCTGCTTTAGTCCATAACTGCRGGTTTGTGCTTAAATCTTGGGGCACTGAGCTCCCCCAGCCTGGGGGCTGAGGGCTGGGGACAGTGGGCAGCCAGGAGAAGGTTTGAATCCCAGCTGCAGCTCTCCTTCAGTACAYCCCACCAACTTACCTCATGTTCCACGCTCCTTTTCCAGGGTAAATACCCTTGATCCATCCCAAGACCTTGTCCAAGGCTCAGGAGCAATTGGGGAGACCAGCTGGGAACAGCAGCTCTGACAAACTCCTCTCAACTAATAGAAATTTCCTAATAGAAGAGCTTAAATGGAAGGAACATTGGTGTTAAGAGATTATTAGTCATTCTCTAAACTAGAGTGGGATGAGTGCCGGAAAATATTTATCTCCAAATTGGTATGAATAACATGACTAAATAAATCTGATTTTGGTTAGTCTTCCATGGCGCTCTTATTGGAGTGATGTAAGAGGAGCAATTCTGGGGGGAATATTGACTCTTGGTGGATGGCTGGGGAAAGTTTGCTGTTGTATTCATGGAATGATTTGATTGGCTGAAGAATTAGACATCTTTCATCAGCTAGATAAGAGTCTGGGTGAACACAGAGCCCACTGGYTGTTGGAAACAAGGTACTCAGCATCTGCTAATGAACAGGAAAAATTATGGCTGTCTTTGGATAAACCAGTGATGCCCTRAGTGGGATTTTCCTCCATCTCCTCTGTTCATTTTTAAAGATTTTTTTTCTCTCAAAGGTRACTGAGTGGACAAACAGCTCACCAGAGATTTACAGGGTGGCTGAAAGGGTAAYCCCATCACAGGCCACTCATCCTTGGGGAACCTTTCCCGGTGGAGGATCCATTTGTCACCTTCAGCATCTCCACAACACCCCACAGCCCCTGTCCTTGCAGCAGGGAAGCCCATAGAGGAACCCACATCCCCAAATATGAAGATATTAAGGGAAAAGTCACTAATAGGGACCAAAGCAAAGCAGCTGTGTGATGGCACTGGGCGTGCCCAAGCAGGTCAGGGCACAGGTAGATATTTGTAAATGTGTTTTCCCCTTCATTTACATGCATTTATCCCAGCAGCAGCAGGAGCTGARTGGATATTTGGGAATCAGCAGCACCTACAGATGTACAAGAGTGTCAGAGCACCCCTGATCACTCTCCTCACCCTGTGGGGATGCAGGAGGGGGCTCAGCCCCCCGAGCAGCCCCTTACCAGCCCTCAGCTTCCAGCCGTGCCTGGCCTAGAGAGGGATGCGGGGCAGTCTCGGTGGGGAGCGGCTGTGCAGCCACTGGGACCTTCTCCGTGCCTCTCTCCCTACACGGGCCGGGCTTTGGGGACAGGGCTGGGGCTGCAAACCCTCTCTCGGCAGCGGGGCCGGGGCACGGCGGTGAGCGGCGGGGAGGGCGCGGCGGAGCGGGGCGGGCGATGTGTGTGTGTCCCGGTGTGTGTGCACCTGTACCGGGGTGTGTGCACCTGTACCGGGGTGTGTGCATCTGTACCGGGGTGTGTGCACCTGTACCGGGGTGTGTGTACCTGTACCGGGGTGTGCGGGTGTGGATACCGGGGTGAGGGTGCCTGTACCGGGGTGTGTCCCCCAGTGTGTGTGCACCTGTACCGGGGTGTGTGCCTGTGTGTCCCGGTGTGTGTGGACCTGTACCGGGGTGTGCGGGTGTGGATACCGGGGTGAGTGTGCCTGTACCGGGGTGTGCGGGTGTGGATACCGGGGTGAGTGTGCCTGTACCGGAGTGTGCGGGTGTGGATACCGGGGTGAGTGTGCCTGTACCGGGGTGTGCGGGTGTGGATATCGGGCTATGTGAGTCCGTGTGTGTCCCAGTGTGTGTGTCCGTGTCCCGGTGTGAGCGTGCCTGTGCGCACTGGTGTGTCTGCACCTGTACCGGGGTGTCCGTGTCCCGGTGTGCGTGCCTCTCCCGGTGCGTGTGTCGGTGTGTCGGTGTCCCGGTGTGTGTCCTGGTGTGTGTGTCCGTGTCCCGGTGTGTGTGTCCGTGTGTCGGTGTTCCGGTGTGTGTGTCGGTGTCCCGATGCGGTGCGGGGGCTCCGCGCAGCGGGCACACACACACACACTCTCACACAGACACACCGACACAGACAGACACACNTGTGCGGGTGTGGATATCGGGCTATGTGAGTCCGTGTGTGTCCCAGTGTGTGTGTCCGTGTCCCGGTGTGAGCGTGCCTGTGCGCACTGGTGTGTGTGCACCTGTACCGGGGCGTCCGTGTCCCGGTGTGCGTGCCTCTCCCGGTGCGTGTGTCGGTGTGTCCGTGTCCCGGTGTGTGTGTCCGTGTCCCGGTGTGTGTCGGTGTCCTGGTGTGTGTGTCCGTGTGTCGGTGTCCCAGTGTGTGTCCTGGTGTGTGTGTCCGTGTCCCGGTGTGTGTGTCCGTGTGTCGGGGTGTCCGTGTCCCGGTGTGTGTGCCTGTCCCGGTGTGTGTCCTGGCGTGTGTGTCCGTGTCCCGGTGTGTGTGCCTGTGTGTCCCGGTGTGTGTGTCCGTGTCCCGGTGTGTGTGTCCGTGTGTCGGTGTGTCGGTGTCCCGGTGTGTGTCCTGGTGTGTGTGTCCGTGTCCCGGTGTGTGTCCTGGTGTGTGTGATCGGTGTTCCGGTGTGTGTGTCGGTGTGTCGGTGTCCCGATGCGGTGCGGGGGCTCCGCGCAGCGGGCACACACACACACACTCTCACACAGACACACCGACACAGACAGACACACACACGCACACACACACACACACCCCGTGTGCGGGGGAGCCGCAGGGAGGGAGGGAGGAGGGATCCGGGGCCGCTCGCACCGACACCGAGCGGGGGGCGCGTCTCGCCCTCGCACACGCGCGGCAGCCCCGGGACCGCCGGCTCCTCCCGCCGCATTAAAACCGGCCAAGTTCCGCGCCGGGGGCAGCGGCGGCTCCGGGCGGTGCTGCCGGGGATGCACCCGAACGCCACGGCCCCGGCCGTGCCCGCGGGGCCGCTGCAGCCGCAGCCCAGCTATGCCAACGCCACCAACCGCTCCGACCTGCTCCCCAAAGTGCCCGACGAGGAGGACCTGGACGTCAACACCGACATCTACTCCAAAGTGATGGTGACCGTCATCTACCTGGCTCTGTTCTTGGTGGGCACCGTGGGCAACTCCATCACGGCGTACACGCTGGTGAGGAAGAAGTCTCTGCAGAACCTGCAGAGCACCGTGCACTACCACCTGGCCAGCCTCGCCTTCTCCGACCTCCTCATCTTCCTCCTCTGCATGCCCATCGAGCTCTACAACTTCATCTGGGTCCATCACCCCTGGGCTTTCGGGGGGGCCGTTTGCAAGGGCTACTACTTCCTCCGGGACGCCTGCACCTATGCCACGGCACTCAACATCGCCAGCCTCAGCGTGGAGCGCTACATGGCCATCTGCCACCCCTTCAAAGCCAAGAGCATCATGTCCCGCAGCCGCACCAAGAAGTTCATCAGCTGCATCTGGATCGCCTCCTTCCTGCTCGCCATCCCCATGATCTTCACCATGGGGCAGATCTACGGCAAGGACCGCGATCCCGACTCCCTYATCTGCACGGCCATCGTGGACACCTCCACGCTCAAGACGGTCATCCAGGTGAGGAGCCTCCTCCCGCGGCTGGCCGAACTTTGCGGAGCCGGGCGGGGCTGGAGGGAGAGGCTGGAGCGGGGTCCGGCTCGGGATGGGATGTCCCGGCCATGGGATGTCTGCAATGGGATGTCCCGGGCAGCCCTGGCGGGACGCACCGGCCCCGGGTGCGCTCAGGAGGGATTTGTGCCTWATCCAGCCCCTTCCCGTGCCCGGAGCTTCCCGTGTCCCGGTCCGCAGCTCCTGGTGGCCGATCATGGCTAGAAAACCCCGAATCTCCACTCTTTCCCTGCATTTTCTGCATCTCCCCCTCTTCTGCTGGAAAGCGGCCAGCAAGTTCAGGGGAAATAAAACCATCTCTCCCCGTTCTTTGTGTTGTTCCAGAGCCCTTTTCTTCAGTGTAGTGACAGCTCCTAATTTCAGAAAGTTTCGGACACRGGGTGTAGCGCAGACTTCTGAAAAGGAGCTGCATGGTGGAAGCCAGAGGCTGCTATTTTTGCAGTTTTGGGGAAATCCGTAGCTGATTTTAGCAGCCCCTCCTGACTTCAGCACGGCTTTGCTGCTCTCCACACGGTGCTAAATCCAGCACGCCCATGCGTGGAGGGATTTCAGCATCTACACTTGCCGTGCTCCAGTGCTCCGGCGGGTTGAGGCATTTGTTTACTGGAGCATTGAGCTTGAAAAATGTAAGAGACACGGAAGGAGGGACAGAAGAGAGCAAGACACCAGTCTCCATAGCCCCTTGGCTGCCAGGCTTGCGTGTGATAGCTGCTCAATTTTTTATTTGGAACATGAATTTCAGGTGGGGTTAATCRGCGGGCAGCTGGAATTTAAAGCTGCATGGGCACTGAAGTCTCTGGGATGTTCCCACACTTGAAGGGAGGGAACTTAAATGGAAATGAATCAGAACTATTCCTTCCCACTAAAAGCAGGTGAGGATATGTRCATTTAGATTTAAGACCAGAGTCAGTAAATGTTTAGGCATAACTCTCCCAGCTTCCCCTCTGTACTGTTCAAGTAAACCAAAATCAAGCCCTGATAGAAGCCCTGGATTTTCTCTGCATTTTATCATGATCCCTAACTTTCAGCTGAGGTGGTGAGGGCTGCATTTCTCCTGTAGATGCCTGGAAGGTTTTGTCAGCGGCAGCCCGGTGTACTTAACCCAAATTCTGTGCTCTCTGAGGAGACCAAGCCATCTGATTTGAGAACAATGGGACTGAAATGCATTATTTCCACTCATCTTCCTTCTAGGATTAAACTGATGCTCGTTGTTACCATGGTAGGGCTAAAAGCAGAGGATTATTTCCTAGACATATCTTTGGAGATTACACTTTAAACAATTCTCAGTGCACCTTACACTCTTGCAATCATTCAGGCTATAGCTCATCCCATTAGCCAAGTCAGGAGTAGGAAAACATGAATATATTATSTGTATGTGAAGTTCACCTGTGGGCTTTTCCTCATATATATATCTTTAATTAACKAGTGGATTAATTTAAAAGTTAAAAGAAAGAGGCAGCTGTTGGRGGAGAAGGAAGAACCAAACCCCAAACTGTGCCGATCTGTTCCTTCTCGGGGGATCTGGCTGCAGAAGTGGCTTTGCCAAGCCAGGAAGGTTTTTTCATGGTTTCACTCCATTCTTCTGAGCACAGGGAAGCATCACACAACGTGAGGCAGGGCCCTGGGCTGGGGAGGGCTCTGGAGTGAATAAGCAAAGCAGCTGCAAGTCAGGTTTGAAGTGCGTTAATGGAAACCATGGCACAGCGTGTGAGCCGGCCCGAGCTGCGCAGAGGTTTAAAAAAAGACAAATGATGGAAGAGCCAGGAGAGAAAGGGCAGTGCTGATGTGCAGTGTGACGTGCAGAGGTCTTGCTGGGTGGCAATCTGGAGCCCTGGTCTTTCGTGGTGGGTTCAAGCTGCTTTAGAGCATCTCTGCATCTCTTTGAATTCATTTTCTGTCTTTAAATTAAGGAGAGCAGTGCTGCACTTGCTCGAGCTGGCAAATCACTTGTAATAAATCACTCAACACATTTCACTCTATTCCTGTTTGGCAAACTGTCTAAAGCAAACTGGCATTTCTTTTTTAGRAGCCATTAGTTCTCCAAGTGCTTTTATTTGTTGACTGATTTGAAAGAAGTTCAAGTTCTGTCCCAGAACAGGGCTTTGTAACCATTTGTACTCTCAGAGACCAGTGTGAACTGGGATCATTTTTGCTGGGATCATTACAGGAGAATGATCCTCTCTGAACTGGAACAAGCTTCCTGGAAAAAGTATTTCACAGAATCACAGAATATTCTGAATTGTAAGGGCCTATTTGATTGTAGTAATTCAACATCTCTGATTTTGAAAAAGTTCCTCTGTATTTGCTTTGAGTATTCAAATTTTAGTGGACATTCCTGAGTGGAATTAGACTGAATGTGAACAATCAGGATTCCTTGTAAGAAAAATAAAAAAAGTAATTMTTCAAACAGCATTCAGGAAATTTGGTTCTTGCATGTATTAACCTGCACCACTTAAGCTCCACAACAACACTAAGAGGTAATGACTGGTATTCTTCTAGCAATTACAAATTGTTCAGGGCAGCACATAATCAGGAAGAGCAGCAGGTGAGACATTCTGCAGGGTGACACTGTGCATCCCCACCATCCCTACACCAGGCACGTCTCACCTCTTGCCATCGAGGCAGAAAGCCCCGTGTGGCCTCTAAAATAGAATTCKTAGAACTATTTCCCAGCTTTGCTCATCACTGTCCTTGCAGCTGCTTTAATCAGCCTGTGGATCTGGTTTTTTATGCATTCTCCACTGCCAAGTTTTCATGTTGCTTCTGCCAGTCAGGGATGTCTGCTTTGGATTTTGGCATCCACGTGGGATCTGGTACCAGGAGTAAGTCCATTATAGCCACATTATCTAGGTCTAGTAAACTCTTTAGCTGGCAGACATCCCCTGAAAAGCACTGCTTCCAGTTTTAGGTTCTTTTTCCACATAGATTAAACACCTCTTAAAGCCATACAAGTAAATTCATGTTTTCATGGCACTTCAGCTGGAGGAGGTTTTTAAGCTCCCCGTTGTGGCAGCAATAGAAATGAGAGTTCTGGGGCAGGATGAGGGGTTTTCCCTGTTCTCTTTTGAGTCTGTGCCTGTGGGGCTGGCTCTGGAACCACCTTCCTCAAACCAGGATCCCACTGAGTGTCCTGATCTACCGTGTGCAGCCCTGTGTGCCATTAGCATTGCACAGCCTCAGCCCTGACTTTTCAAAAAGCTCTGAATTTTACTGGTCAGATGCAGTGCAAATTGATTTTCCTGCTTATTGCTTTCTTACCTTCATCCCTGTTTCCTGGAGAGGTTCWCAGCAGAACCTGGGGAAGAGGGGAAGCTGAAGGAAGCACCTCCAGTCCTGGTGCACTGTCAGCCCCCCACACACAGAGCTCCTCAAACTAAAATCCCAGGATTTCATCTGAGCCTGGGCTGGGCACACATGCAAGGGSAACTGGGTGTGGGCACCTCCTGCACCCCAAAATTCCCAGGGGAAGGTGTTTTCCCACTGGTGTGGCACAGCCTGTGCTTGGATGGCTCTGCTGCAAAATGTCCCCCAAGTCACAGCAAGTGCCTGGAGAGTGTCTGACACATGCTAATGTTTGATTTGCACAGACAGCTGGTGTGATCCCATTTATTAAAACACATGGCAGCAGGCCCTGCTCCTCCAGAAACTGCCACAGCTCCAGCAGCTCCACGTTGCTCATTTGTGAGGGCAGCGCTCGGGGAGCTCCTCWCCCTTTGGCAGGATCTCTGCTCCATGTGGATCTGCTCTGCCTCAGCCCGGCCTGCGTGGCTGCAGCTCACCCATCCCTCCAGAGCCCTTGTTTATTATGTTTTATGAAGCCTGCTCACAGTTTGGATGATTTGTAGAGTAAATAACTCTGCACACCAAACAACTGTTTGCCCAAGTGGCTCCTCAGCTTTATTTCTGCCTACATTTCTTCACACAATGCTTTTGAAGGGACCTGCCAAAGAGCATCAGGTGTGAAGAGGATGGAAAGGAAGGACCAGGAGTCTTGACATCCATTGCCATGCTCTCTGCACACTCTTTCARGATCATCTATTTGATTTTCATTTGTGTGAGAGGCTCACAGGGTTATTAATTCCGTGTGTGATGTTGCAAAGACTCCCTTGCACTTTCYCCTGGTGAGGAGCACCTTGGCAGGGTGGTGGGACGTGCTCACTGCTCTGGTGCTGTGGAAGGCAGGGCCCTGCCCAYCATCAGATCTGTGATGCAGAGTAAATGAACATGACAAGCATTTCTCCATATTATGTGAAAACAGCAAGCCATAAAACCAAGTGGCTGAATTCTCTCCAGGTCTGCTGGCAARTCCTATCAAGGATTAGTCAATACTCCAGGAATCCTGTGTTTATACTGGTATTGACTAGAGGARTTGAAGTTGATTTCTCTTCCTTAAGTCACAGCCAAACTCCTACAGTGGTTTTTAATAACAGAGCTGCTCTAAATCTCTCCCTACACCAGAGAAGTCCTGGGTGCCAYTCACCCCTCACAAAGGCACCTTTGTGGCAGGACTGTGTCCCATCAGGTCGTGGTGCTGCCACACCCTCAGCTAGACAAGAAAATGAGGATTTTGGTGTATAAATGTGCCTGGATCCATCCCCACAGTGGTGGAGAGGGACCCCCACCCCAGCAGCAATCCCATCTGCTGTGGTGGGAGCGTCCCTAAAAAGCTGCCTTTTTTTCATGGGCTATTCAGGGAAGCCAGGGCTTTAACTCAGCATATGCACGACAGCCCAGCCTGCCTAATCCCAGCCCGTTTACACTCTGCTCTGTCTCGCAGCTAGATCTAATTTAAATAAGCTCTTGTGTTCATTGCTTTACATAACCACTTTGCCTGCTGTGTTTTGCCAGTTCTTACATAATTTCTTCTCTTTTTTCCCCCCCAATTGATTTTAATTCACTTGATTTCTTTTTCCCTCCCCCTTCCCAAGATGTCAGCTGGAGAGATAATAAAAAAATGAGGAAATGTGGCYGATCGATTTAGCTCTTAGGTTTTCCTCTTTCCAGCAGCTTGTGAAGGCAGAAGACACAAAGGTAATCTTGTACTTGCTTGTCCCAGAGAAAAAAAAAATTCCAAAAACCTTCATCTGCCTTTAATCTTTCAGATCATTTAAAACAGCTATTTAATTGTCATCTCCCTGCTTCCCCCCTCCTTTCCCTTAAAGACTTTCACTCTCGTCTCTGTGCAGCATCTGCTCCAGACTCACAGATGGCTTTTTTTGCTTCCTGACGTTTAGAAACACTTCTGTGTCCTGCCCGAGGCAGGCAGGATGTGCAGCACCCCCTCTGTGGGACACAGGGGTGCCTGGGTGGGGAATTTGGGCTTCCATGGTGTCCCCATGGCTTTTTCCCTGCCGTGAAGTTGCCTCTTGCAGAGGGCCACAGGGCAGAGAGTGAGCAAAGGTGGCTGGAGGGGCTGGGGGACCTGGTGGGAATTTTGAGCCTTAAAGCAGAGAGCATTAAATGAGCCAAACCCATCAGTCCCAGAGCTGACACCTCTCCTTTCCCTCCCATTAGGCTGATGAATCTGGGTTTTTACATTCCCAGTCTGCCTGGTTGCCCTCCAGGCCAGGCCACTCTCACTGTGAGAAGCTGGAGATGCYTGCAGTGCCCAAATGGAGATGTCACTCAGTGCTCCAGTGACATCTCCCCCATGGCTTGCTTCCCATTTCTCCTATCCAATTGCAAAGTCTCTTAGGTGTGGGGTTCAAAAAACCCCAAACATATARSGATGATGATGGTAAATCAGATGAGTTATTTGGGGGAAAARTGCTTGKGTTTAGTGCTTGGTGGTGATGGTGGAGTGCTGACCCTGACTGGGGAGCACATTTCTGAGCTGACAGTTCATTCCCAGTATTTTTCTGCATTCATTTGTTTTCTRTATATGGGAGGAAAATATTAGTGAGACAAGTTTGTATCCCATTATTCAAGTGCCTTGTCTRTGGAGGTCCATCCTGCTCCTCCTCCCTCCCTGGGGTACCAGAAACTCATCACCCCCCTGCTCGTGCCAGGACAGGGATGCTGTGGCACAGGGCTGTGTGACTCCCATCCTCAGCCTTTGGAGAGGATGCATCTGCTGGGCTGGAGGAGCTGCTCACCTGCAGGTGGTTTCAGCATGTGAGACTTGMTCCTCATCTCCTGTGGCTTTTCCACTTCACTAATTCTCAGTGCAGAGAGCCCTGCTGGGCTCCATGGGGGCTTTTCCTCTCCCAGGGAGAGAAAGATACAACAGACAAGGTCTTTGTAGCTGAAACTTTTCCTTTGAGGCAAAGTTCAGTGAGGTTTCTCTGAAGCTTTTGTGTTCTCGTGGGCTAGGGGTAATTGTCAGCAGAAGACAGGAATGAAAGAGATGAGATTCTCCTTGTAGAAATGATTTAAAAAAAACAAACAAAGAAAAAATGTAAACTTTCATAAACTCTAATATTTGAAAGAGGAGAAATAGCATCTTTTTAAGCAAAATGCTCATGAAGAAGCTGGGAGTAGCTCTGGACTGAAGAGTCCTGGACAGAGCAGGCAGCATGCTCAGAATCACTGAAGCAGGAGGCACAGGAGGGGCAGCTGTGCCATGGCTGTGCCTGGGCTGGCTGGCTCTGCCCAGGCTGTGWGTCACCTGCAGGGGAGCAGCCTGTGCTGCCCAGGCTCATCCAGGGGTGTCCCTGCTGCCTTCTCCTGCTGGGCAGGTCCCTGCTGCTGTCCCCTCCTGCCAGGCTCAGCCTGAGGTGCTCCCTGCTCTGCTCTCAGGGCTTTGGGGGTGYCAGACAGCCAGGGCAGGAGCAATCCCACCCCTTAACCATCCCATTTTCTTCCTCTAACCTTGAAAGAAGGGGTTCATCACTTTACCAGCTCCACCCAGAGCTGGGAGCAGGGACCTGCTGCAGATGTGCCACTGGGATGCAGGATGGCATCTGGCTCAGCAGACCCCTACTTTTGATCAGGGCTCCAAGGAGCTAATTAATACAGTCATTGCAATGCCACATCCTATTAATTTTAACTTAATCAAGAACAAAGGGTGTCTGCACTGCTGAACTGAGCAAATGTGGTCTTAATATGTGGCAGGACTTTTGTACCACCTTGTTCCCTTGAAAAATTTGTTTAATAAGTGCATAACTATTTGAGTATGTTCAATAAGAAATTAACCCACTTCCCTTTCCTATTCAATGATTTTTTTTCAAAACCATCTTATAAAAATGCAGCTCACACAGCTGCTGGGAAAGTTTAACTCATTACTGGCATCACTATTGATTCCTCYTGTAAAGACCTTACATTTTATCCCCACAGGGGTAATTTGTACAGTTTAATATTCTCATTTAATTCCAAAAAAGAAACTCAATCCTTTGAGTTTCCCATGTTTCATTTTTTATTGCTGTCACTCATGGGCTTGTGACACTGTCATACTTGTTCCTTAAATCCAAGTGTGTCAGGTTTGATAAAGCACTGTAGGCAGAAGAAGGATAGGTTTAGACTAATAAAGAGATTATTTGACCTCAAGGTACAATGATGGGGAGCCGTGTATGCCCCAAACACTTAATAGACTGCACTTACTAAGCCAAGGAGCAAATTCTGCCTCAGGCTTGTCTCCCTGACAGCTTGCAGGTGTTCCCTGGCTAATGCAGGATAGAAAATCCCTTGAAAGGGAAACAAGAAAGGGCAGGAATTTGATCAGTAAGTGTCTCAGAGTGCAGCAGTCCAGAGGAGCTGGGCACATGGCCAGCCTGGCACTCTGAACACAGCCTGGAGATCAAACCATGCCAGGAAAAAAAACTCCTGTAGTACCTGAGGCTCCACGAGGCTGAGAGGAGCTGCAGCAGAGAAAAACACGGAGGAAAAGCAGTAATAAAGTAACCAAGAAGCTCACTTCTCCTTTGGGATAAGTCCTTTTTTTCTCCCTTGAAAGTCTAATTGAATTTTCTTTGCTGCCATCCCCAGTAGCCCAAGGGGAGGCTCCAGCACAGCCTGCTCAGCCTTTATGGAGAAAATCCATAAGCAGAGTGTGGGCATAGGAGAGGGAAGCAAAACTGTCCACAATACTTCCAGCACTCAGAGAGCTTGGGCTGACACCCTTAACCTCACAAAACAGGTTAATTTTCCCCAAAAAAAGAGTCTCTAAGAGCAGAAGTGATGGAACTTGCCACCACTTTTCCCTTCTGCAGGTCAGGAGATGAGCAGAGCTGCACTGCCCACTGTCAGCAGCTCTCACACTTGGGGCTGCACACAACAGGGGGACAGTGGTTGACTTAAATATGGCCTTTCATTTATTTATGCTGCATATCCACCACTCAGTATCATATTTAATGCAAATAACATTCAAGTGAAATACCCACTGAGAGGCACATTATGAAGATTAACAGCCTGGTTTTTCCATTGCTCTGGTTTATACACTGTGGATTTGTGCCTTGTGCTTTGTAGGCAAGTGCTGGCAATATTTGAATCCAGAAATCCATACCTAAGCCTGCTGTTTTGCAAAAATCAGTGCCCAAGAGCCTGCTTGTGATTCCACAGCCAAAGAAAAGGGCTGGAGGCATGAAAACCTCTGGGAAATGCTGACATCCAGGTGGGTGAGAACCTAGAAAGCTTATTTTTGCTGATCACACAACAGGGCACTGGAGAGGGGTTTATTTCTTTTAATCATATAACCCACTTTTCTTTTAAAAAGGCTGTCAGGAAAATTAACTTCCCCAGGTTTAAGGTGGTACTGAACATATCCTCATGCCCTGAGATTATCTGGAGCTGGTTTATTCCTTTGGATCTTTTCTGGTGAATTTGTCAGTTGTAATGCCATGGGCCCAGCACCTCATTATGGAATTTTCTAGTAAGGTTTGTGTTTGTTTTGGATCTGTTCCTCCCTCTGTTCACCTTTCATGGAGGAGAAATGTGACCAACATCACTCTGTAAATGTGGCCAAAGCTGTTTGCTGCCCCTGCAGAGTGATGCCCCTTGTTCCCTGTGCCACCCCACAGACACTGGCTCTGTCACTGCTGCTCTTGCTGCCTGCTGAGAGCTTTTCTCTTGTGGCACAGGGGAAGGGAAACCTCTCCCCTCCTTTCTCCAAGGGGGAGTCCAGCAGTGATGAGACTGCCAAGGGCAGCTGCTGCTCCAGGGCAGGCTGGAGGATCAGGAGGGAACAACCTGGACAGGGTCAGTGCAATGGCAGCAAGGCCAGAAACACTGCCTGAGCTGACGGTTGTTTTCCAGGAGCATCCTGGAGCCAAGGAAATACCATTTATTCTTTAGTATCCAGCAAGAAAGGGAGTTTGTTTGAAGACAGAGCACCAGCAGCTGCAATAGCCATTTTCTGAGTCAAAGGAAAGAGCAGAAGCCTTTTAGACCTTGTGTCACTGCTGAATGCCCTGCTTGGGAGCAGAAAAAGCTCAGGGAGTTTCCAGATGAGCCCCATTATGGGTGCATTTTCCCTCAGCTCATCATAAGCCAAACTATGGGGGTGTCACCAGCAGTGTGTCCCAGGGCAGTGCTTCCAGTGAGAACAAAACCTCAATCACCCAAAGAAAAGGGCTTTTCCAAGGGGCCAGGGCAGAGAGGGGACAACAACAGCAAAACAGAGAGGCTGTGGCCCCCAGCACCCACTGCCCAAGCTCAGCCCCAGCCACAAACCCTCCCTGCTCCTCCAGGTCCCATCAGCTCCCACTGGTGCTTCCCATAAGGTCCTGTCTCAACAAGGTTCCAGCTCGGTGCAATCCCTGCTCTCCCAATTCCTGTCTCAACAAGGTTCCAGCT
>JACDOX010000060.1:3798573-3848908 GCA_014549065.1 Cardinalis cardinalis
CCATTTAAAACCTCTCCTGCTCCAAAGGGTTTCTGCAGCCCTGGAGCACGTGTGCTTTTGGAAGGTATTTTTAGCAAACTTCAGTTTACTGAGGGTCACAGAGAACTGGAGCATCAGCATCTGGAGGAGCTGTCATTCCACTTCCAGTCTTGCAGGAGTAACACATTGACTTATTTATGAGAGCAGTCAGCTCCCCTCTCCCTGTGTGTAACAATCTGCTTTACCTCTCCCAGCTCAGAGAAAKAATTTTATTGTCAACCATTCTGTGTCTTAAACAAAACCTTAAAAYAAGTTAAGCAAGCTTTGAGGGAAATGGAAATGTTCCCAGATTTTATTTTATTTTATTTTTTCATTCTTTCTAGAATAACCCACTCTTTCACTGCCTAAACCAGTGAGCAGTAATCACTGATCTGGCCAAAAGGAGGGGGAGGAAATTACTTATTTTACAAGACAACATCCAAATACTTTGCACCCAGTAGGAGAAGCCTAATCTSTTGGCTGGAAAATGCCTGTGTCAAGAATGACTAATCTGAGACCAAATGATACCAGGAAAATGAAGATATTCAGTGCTCCCTGCAGAGAAAGATCCATCAAAATGAAAGGACAGGCTGTTTCCTCCTCTTTGTTTCAGTCCAGATGAAGTTTCTTCATTTCTACAGGKTTTTTTTTTTTTCTGGATGGGGGTGGGAGAAGCAAAATACTCTGAAGGCACTGGTGGTTCATGCTTGAAAACAAAGTTTTCTTGCTGTCACAACCCCTGCACCCAAATGCWGGGCTCACAAAAGCACTGATGCTTTGGGAGAAATCCTGACCTTCTCTGCCGTGGCAGGAACCCAGAGAATGTTGGGTGAGCAGGCTCCAGATGAGATCAGAGCAGGTGGGGGATCCCMAAGGGCTGCAGCCTTTATTCCTCCTCCCTTTCCACTGGAGATGTTCCTCCTGCACGTGGGAGAACGATGGGGTTTGTGGTTTCATGGTGAAATAATTTGTTTTCAAAGGAGAAAAAGGAGTTCTGGTCAAAAAAAAAGAGGAATGAATTAAGAAATTTATCAGGGATGAGTCAAACAAAGCAATTAATCTGGGGTTATCAAATTAAACCTACAGCAATTTATGTGCAAATTAAGTTTCTAGTTCGAGCTGAGGTGGATCACTTTGCTTCATTTTGGGATTATAACCCATCTTTTTCTTCTTTCTTCTTTAGCTTAGGACAATTCTGAAATAAAGTAGGAGATCAGCATATTTTCTTATTTAATATTTTGAAACAAATTGTGTCAGTGTTTTTAGGGAGAAAACAGGTGTTTGTTTGAAAACACTGAAATAGTTCAACATTTCCCCCTTTTTGGGCYGTACTGTATATTGAATTATGACCTGTAGCTTTTGGTTTCCTTCCAAAAATTCATTTTGCATCAAATTCACCACTCTCTTAGGAGATTATTTGTCCATAACTGCTGCATTCCTAAGCAAGGGCTGTGTCCCGTGCCCCCAGGTTTGTAACTCTCCCTGTTCTGCCTCAGCCTTCGTGGGTGACTGGTTGAGCTGCTGGAGCTTGAGCCAGGCACCTCCAGAAGTGCAAGCACAGGGTTTTACCCTCAGTTTAGAGGCTTCATTCTGCAGAGGGGTCCAAAAACACACTGCAAAAGCTCTTAGAGCAGCTCTGAGCTATAGCAGATATTCACAGCTCATAACACAGGTACAGGAGGGTTCTAGGGCCACAAGATTTGCTTTCACTTTTTCATTTTATTAGGTTTTTTTTCCTAATTGCCTTTAGTCAAGGTAATGAGAACTGCTTCAGCCATTAGAAACCTCTTACAGGACAAAAACATTTTTCAGTTTGCTTTTATAACTTGTGTTCTCACGTCTCCTCTGTCCCTGTACTTTTCATTGCCTTACAACAGCTTGTCATAACTCCTTAAATTCACAAAGATCCTAAATTCTCCAAACAGATCTTCCTGGTAATATTTTTGTACAGCTTTCACTGTGTCACTGTGATGAGTCAAAGCACAACTGATTTGGCTTCATCACTCCCTGAGCCAGGTTCCACTTCTTTTAAGCGTTTTAATTAATGCATAATAAATGAGTAAACTGRTGCTTCAGTTGTCCCCTAGAAGTTAGGCATAATCTTCTTGGCATTCTCTCTTGATCCATTTTGTTTGAAGTATCTGTCTTCAGTGTGTCTTTTTTTAAAATTTATTTTGCTTTTGCTCCTTCACTGCTAAAGATCAAATGTTTTTCCTTGCATGTTTCAGGTATAGACCAGAGAGGTCCTGGGGGAAGAGTCTTTAATAACGTCTCTAATTTGTTCTAAATACATTAATCCAAATRGCACTCAAGTGGCTGGTGTCTCTCCTTCTTTATGTTTGGTTTGTGCTTTTTATTTTGGYTCTCAGGTTGTGAGACTGGCTGTGTCATTAAAGATCAGACCAATCCCTTTTTTTATCTCTAGGATCTCTGCTTTACCAAAGGCTGTGCAGAAAAGCAGAATTTCTGAATGCCTATGCAGCAACAGAGAGATCCTCATCTGTGAAGTTTTGACACACTCAAATTAGGTTTGATCTCTACCTTTAGAATTAAAGCTGGTCCATGCATGTATTCATGCAAACAACCTTTTTTCATGCAAAAATGTCTTTATAATTACACTGAAACAGGATTTTTGCAGAGCAAACAGCTTTGTCTGCTTGTAACAAGTGCAGCTGCAGTGACCTGTGTGTAGCTGGATGCCCACAAGCTTGGGTTGAGTGAGGAGGGACCTGCCCTTCTCAGCTCCCTTGTGTAAGCTGTGAACCTGAAAAAGTGGTCAAAGTTGCCATAGACCTGTCACTGTAGCATTTTTTTTTCCAAATGAAGCAGTGCCAGGATGTAGAAGGTGAAATGATTGAGAGCTGTAAGTAATGGAGGAGGAAGCAGCAGTGTGTGAGCCATCCCCACAGGAGAACACCTGCAGCAGCGAGGGAGTGATGCCTGCACTTCCCCGGGGCTGGCTGAGCCCTGCCTTTGGCCACTGTCCTTGTCTGCACCGCCCACCTGCTGATTGTAAACAGCAGCTCAGCAGGGAGCCGRGTTTGGGGAATGTTTAATTCGATCTTAAACAAAATCCAGTGGTGCCTCTCTGAGCTGGTGACTCCGCGCAGCCTAAAGGGAGGGAATGGCTCACATGGTGAGACCCTGGCACAGGCTGCCCAGGAAAGCTGTGGGTGCCCCATTCCTGCAAGTGTTCACAGCCAGCTTGGACAGACTTTGGAGCAACCTGATCTAGTGGAAGGKGTCCCTGCCCATGGCAGGGGGTGGCATGAGATGAGTTTTAAGGTCCCTTCCAACSCAAAMCAGAGTGAGTTTGTGATTCCCACCAGGTTCACCTGCAGTGCTTCACCTTCCTCAGCATTTAATTGCAGTGCACATGAAGGAAGCAGCATTTGTCTCCTTGCTAACATCTAGTTTTGAAACCAATTAAAAGACAGGAGCCAATTAGAAGGAAAATGTGCCATGGCTCTTCCTTCTCTGCCCACGGTGTCACCTTTGCTGAGCGCGGCTTGCCCGAGACTTTGTGAGTCATTGCTGCACAAGAGAGCTCAGAGTTCAGTGTGAAACCAGCACTTTTGTTCTTGCACACTCTTATTTGATATCCCTCCTCCTCCTTCAGCACTTCCAGTGCCAGTGGAACAATTGAGAACATGGATGTTTTAATTTCCATGGCTTGGTTTCCTAGCTGGCAGCACACGGCAACAGAGGAGTCACTTCAAAATACTGCAAATTCCTCCAAACARCCATGGCAAGGCCCAGTTCTCTCTGAATTGGTGTAAAGGCAAGTTTTTGTCCTGAAATCCAAATTTTGCTTCATTCATTTACAATATTCATGCACTCAGCCTGCCAGCCTGGCATTTCAGCTCCCCTGTGGATGTTTTTATTGCCTTTAGTSAAGGCAATATTGCACAGGAGTTAGATTGAGGCATGGAAAGTCAGACTCTCCAGGGTCACTTGGAGGCTTCATTTATAAATAAACCTTGCTAGAAACCAGAGAAAGTCACTGTGGAAATGCTTGGGCAGAAGAGGTTTAGGTCAGACCTAGTAATTTTCTGCCTCCATCTATTTACCTGAAGAACAAGAATAATAAAAACTTTCTTGARCCCAGAAGGGAATGGATGGTTTTGCTTAATGAATCACTTAATATCTTTGTCCATAAAATGATGCATAAATTCATCATAGCTCCACCATTTCAGCACTGTGCATGCTACTCTCTCTCCATGAAAATTCATTGCAGTACCTGAATGCTGAGTGCTAATGAGAATTCTCTGCACTTAAAGGTTGAAATTAAAATACTGCAATTACCAAAGTATCTTCCATTAGATGGAATTATTTATGAGAACTTGTCACTTAAAAGACTCTCAGATTTTACTGAATCAAAAATCAAGAAGTTTCAGGCCATTGTCATGTCTTTCTTTCTACCAGAGTGACACAGGATCATCTCTTCTACATTGCCATGAGTTATTTGGGAGAACAAAGTCCAGGTTTTTCTTATGAGTCTTCTCTAACCATTGTGGAGTCTCTGTGAACAGTTCAGAGCYGAATTGCTTCATTTCACCAGTTTTGATGCTCATCCTTCTCATGTCTGGTCCTTCATGGAAAGTGAATCTGGAAGGGCTTTGCTGCCCTGGACTGAATTTAGTCCTAGGGACTGGCCAGAGGGAACATCACCCCACCAAATAATAACATTTTTTAGGTTTTTTTGGCAGAAACAGACCTGAAATAGGCATCCCTGATCTCCTATGGTCCATCTCMCATTTTCAAAGCTTGGAGTTTCTGAGGCTACACTCAGATCCCAACTGAATGGRGCTTTACTGCAAAAATTCCTTTTCAAAAGGAAGAGGTAAATAATATCAGAAGTGAGCCTGTCATCCATTGTGAACTATTATTTTGTAGGTAGAAAAAACACCTTTTATTAAAATACTGAACTGAAATGAAAAGCAAACAAAGACAAAGTAAAGATGTGGGTGAGTTCCTGGGAAAGCAGGTCCTTCTTTGATCTCAGGTAGGAGCAGACACCTCAGTTATGTATCAGAAAATCAATTTCTCAGTGTAATTGTGGTGCAAAGATGCCCACAGAAGAAGCCAAGGACACTCCTGGCAGCAGCAGAGGCACATTTGAGGTACATGTTTATTGTCCCTGGAGTTGTGGTGAGCTGGGGGTATCCAACATGCCATAAAAGCAGTGTCAAAGCCCATCCTGTGTTAGTTAAAGCACTGGCAGTGGCTCAGCTCAGAAGTAGATGTTTATGCTTAAAATAAATTCCTTGTTTARGGGCAGAAAGGGTCACAGTGTATCTCAAAATTTTTATTAGCCTTTTGCAAATAGAAATTATTTTAAGAAATGGTAGCAATAGTGCTGCTTCTCTGTCCCTGCCTTATTGTTGAAAGAAGAAAAAAAACTGGAGAAATTAATTACATTTGAAGTGTACCTGATATAAAAAAAAAAATTGAAGAAGCCATCAGTCACTGAAAAGAGGAGAATGTTTCATTATGAAGCCAACTTGCCCTTTATTGTGACTGATGTGTGCAGGTGTTTGCCTGCTCTGTGCCTCAGAGCTGGGCTCTGAGAGGATTCCCCGAGCCCTCTGCTCAACATCTGAGCTGATCCTGCCTCTCTTCCCAGCCCACACTGGCCCRTGTTTCCACAATATGCTGGAGAAAAAATGGAGCAAACTTTCGAACATTTTGAGACAGAAATCGGCCCCCAGAGAGACCCACGCTGACAAGGGCAGGGGCTGGAGCGTCTCAGCTCTGCTTCTCACCTGGGTTTCTGCTCAGGGAAGGGCAAGGGTGTCACAGACATCTTTTATGGAAAATCTTTTCCTTAGGATTTTTCCTCACGAGAAGCTGAGAGGCCTCAGGAACAAAATGTAAACAATGGTTATCTGCTGCTGTGGAATGCAACAGGGGCATCTGGGATTGGTCTCATGTGGTTGTTTCTAATTAATGGCCAATCACAGTGAGCTGGCTCAGACTCTCTGTCCGAAACACAAACCTTTGTTATCATTCTTCCTTATTCTATTCTTAGCTAGCCTTCTGATGAAATCTTTTCTTCTACTCTTTTAATGTAGTTTTAATGTAATATATATTATAAAATAATAAATCAAGCCTTCTGAAACATGSACTCAGATCCTCGTCCCTGGCACATCACCCCTGAGAGCTGCCAGCCCCCAGCACAACCTTCTCCTCTGTCCCTGGAGTTGTGTCAGAGCCGGAATGGATGTGGGGCTGCAGGAGAGCAGCAAGAGGACACCTTGCTGTCCCTGCCAGAGGGGACAGGGACCCTCCCATGGCCTGGAGCCYGCTGCCTTCACCTGGGGTAGCTGAGGCCACCGTGCTGAGAGCTGGCACGCTGTCACCTGGGCAGGGGAGGGGCACTGAGCTCCCTGTCACAGCCAGGCAGCRCCCAAAAGGCTCTTTCCCCCAAGCCTGCCATTCTTCCAGCAGGCAAAGCTGGKCTTTGTCCTCCCTGTGGCCCTGCTCAGGGTGAGTGTATCATTGTCACTGCTAGAAGTGAAGGGATGGGACTATTTGCAAGCTAAGAAGGATTTATTGCTCAGATAAACATCARTYTCAGAGGCTGTGAGATTTTAGAGGAGCAGGTATTTGGCCATAGCTCAAGAGTAGTCACAAGTTCTTTGTTACAAGGCAATATAGAACTTTCTAACCCAACAGACAGTTGCCAAAGGGTTTATTTTGCTTTTTTAACCTATCGCCTTTACTTACTTCTACTGCACTGTAGATACTTTTATCTAATGGGCTTYTAACTCACCTGCACACAGATGCTTCTATTAAAACTTCTAAACTCTCAGTTTATTTCATACAACCACACCCTTACATTATAAACCCTTCACCATCTTATCAGTACAGTCTCTCACTTACCTAAGGCATATTCTCACCTACAACTCTAATAAAAGTTTATGATTTTAATATTTTTACACCAATCCAAGCATCTCCTAAGGCTGCAGATCAAACCCTGCAGTGTCTGGGGGAGTTTCTGTTTTCCTGATTCCCACAGGAGCAGAGCTGCTGTGTTTGTGTGGCTGTGAAAGCCCAAAATGCTCGGGCTGCCCTCCCTGTGCAGGGCTGGACATGGCACTGGCCAAAACAGCAGCAGCAGCCCCCCCGAGAGCAGCTTTTTGCGAGGAGATGGAAGGGAAAGGATCAAAGGATGGTTTTGCTGTCAATTTTTGTTCAGCAGCATCAAACAGAAGCGCGGCTGTGTCGGCTCGTGTTGGGGAGCAGAGCCAGATGCTCCAGAGAAAATCTGCTTCATTTCGTTCCTTCAGCTCACTCTGGAGCTGGTTTTTAGTAGTGAATTAAAAATATTTCAAAAAAAAATTCAAGGCTAAACAGTCGATTCTTGGCTATGAATATTTATGGCAGTATTGGACTTGCAAATCCAAGGTAATTTAAATGTCAAAACTGGTGTAAAGTCTCTCCTTTGGAGGGTAAGTCAGAAAATTAAACTTGATTACAAGCCATAACATTTGGAAATTAGCATCTTAGGGTATCAGTGATAAACACTTCTGTACATCCCCTTTTTAAGTGATACATTTTTAAAAGATGAGAATTAATTTTAATAAAAAAATGGTCCCTTAATTAACAGTGAGGTGATTAACGGGGAAATCCTGGTTGCATTCRTGACACTGTGATTACTTCATCTTGCTAAATCGCTTCCTCTTTTGCAAGGAATCTGCCTCCACAACTGTTTGGACAGGAATGGTTCCTACCTGAGACAGCCTTGTGTCTGGGCAGCCTGCCTCAGGGATGAAAGCAGCAATTTTTGCACTGAAATTTTTGTGCTTCAAAAAGGAAATTATTTTGGTTAATGCATAGCACAGGCCAGTGTAAGGAAGTGCCAGCAACAGCAGCTGCAACGTCTGTGTGAGCAGAGGGGGATGTGACCAGCAGCCACGCTCAGAGCCTTGGACAGCACCACGGGTGCCTGCAGAGCTTCTGCTCCTGATTCCTGCATTGCTCGAGTCAGGGCATTGGAGCCTGATACCTGCTCCAGGTCAACATKCCCAGCCATTCCTCCATGGAGCTCTGTGGTTTTGAGAAAGGTAAAGCTGAAAAACAGCCCACCTGTTAAGAGCCTGTGAATTGTGCTGCAGGAGTCGGAGCTGCCAYGGGGAAATGGTTGGAGATTCTTCCAAACCTGCAATCAGAATCTCGATTTGAGGAATAGCARTTTATACCTTTGCTCCATACAGAGTCCAAGGAATTATACCCAGCACTTCGTGTTCCCTTATGTATTCGATTTTTTTAGCCAACCTCAAATGCTGGCTACAGCCAGGTGGGTACCTCCACCTTTTGGGGTAAGGTCCAGAGAAATTTATAACAGCAAAGAAGCCACTCCACAGGCAAAACATCTTCCTCATGCCAGTCATTACCTGGCTGGATAATGCTTTAGAGCAAAGCAGGTTACATAMAGTCTGTGCTCAGTAATGACTCCTCAGCAGAAACAAATCTGACATTTGGCCTATTAGCCTCATTTGCAGTCTGCTCCCATAGCATTTGGTCTCACATGTTCATTTTGTACTTTAATTTGGAAAAAAGAAAATCAATTTTGAGAAATGGGAAAGCATTCAGGGCTTGCCTGTGCTGTGGTTTGCAGGAGAGCGCCGTGACCTCCTCAATCTGTTTTGCCTTGGGTTCATTTTCTGGAAGACCATGTGGATTTGGGGTTATGGGGTCTTCCAGCTGCCSAGCCAGGCTTTGGACCCACAGCTCATTAGGACCTGACCTGTTCAATGCAGTGGCTTTTAATTGGCCAGCAGAGACTCTGCCACCAGGGACAGATGGCTCATACCTGCTTTCCTCCCTACCTGTGCCAGATTTAGGATTTCTCCCCCTGCATGTCACTTGATCCTTCCATACCGTCCCCAGTATGGGGATTTGAGCATTTCCCTGCTGATTTATCTTCATGGCAGGGCAGCAGCCTGAGACCAGGAGATCCTCTGAGCTCCTTGGAGATGCCAGGTCTCTCTGCAGCCCCTTGTTTGTCTCGTCTCCCTGGCAAAATGGCTTTTCTCCAAAAACCTGCCCCCCACACACACCTCCTCAGGATGACACCTGTAATTCTACTGTAAGAGCAGCAGAGTGCATAGTATTACTGTAAAAATATTAAATAGGCCCTTTCAAGTAGTTTGAAAGCCTGTGCATGAATAATCACCCTGGTGTCTCCTCAGGAGCTCATGGCTTTCCATGCAATAATGTTCCCAGACCCCAGGTGATGTCTCCACAGCAGCCCTGAGTGCTCATTGTAGCACAGRTGGATCCATGTGGAGGGTGGTAATGGCCATGGAGATGTCCAGGATGACTTGTGTCCACTGGGGACCCTCTCAGAGCAGCTGTTTTCCCTGAAAAAACCCCAAAAGTGCAGTGCCAAGGTACCCAAGCCATTGCTCACCCTTGTGCCCCTCTGTGGCTGCAGTTCCCTGCTCATTCAACCTTTATGTCCATCTTGCAGAGAAAATGACCTGTCCCATGGCATGGAAATTGCTCACTCAAATGGAAATGGACAATTTCATCCAGTTCTTAAGCCTGCTCTGAAAAACAGGGCTCTGAATGKCTCTGGCTATGAAGCTTTTATTTGCATTCCTTTCCACATTTCTCTGAGCCATTTGTATTTCATCCTTACAACACAGAAGAAAAAAAAGGGAAAAAAGAGTGATAGACACATTGACTGATTGTGAATGGGCTTTTTTTTCACCCTCTGGATTTATTCCTTTTCCTCCTCCAGCTCCTGACATCTTCAGTTCTCCAGCTCTCTTTTTCTGTAAATATCCTTAACAATAAATGGACTCAGGAAATGTTCTCGGGGACACACAGTTCCATGGAGAAACCAACAGCCACACTCAGATCATACAGGCTGGGCTAAGAAAGCACCTAAAAATGATGGTGATTATTAAAGCTCCTTCCCAGAGGCTGTTTCATCTCCTGAGGATGCTGGGGACAGGAGCAGGACCAAGCAGCAGCCACCAAATTCAGCAGGAGCCCTGGGAAGCCAGGGGGACCCAGTTTCCTTCTGACCTCCCTGCCTTGCCCCAGGAACACTCCCTGGATTTGTCCATAATGTTCACGAATTTTCTGCTGCTCTGTTTTTTCCTTTACAGCCATGGCAAGTGCCCTGCAGGAAAAGGAGCTCTTCAGCAGCTCCCAAAGCCAGCAGGAGCAGCCCTGGGAAACAATAGAATGACAAGGCTGTTGATTTAAGTGGCATGAGCAGAGCAGAAGCACCAACACACTCCCAGGAGCACCAGGGGACCAAGGTGCTCCCATTTCACACTGTATTCCTATTTTYCCCCCACTGGCATTCATCTTAAAAACTGGGGGATGCAGTGGAATTAATGGGTGACGCAGAGCTAATGTGTGATGGAGACAAATCTGGTTTTGTGTGCAGTTTATGTCTTGCCCACAGCAAGAGGGAAAAAAAACCCAAAAGGATTTGGCCATTATAAAGGAGGTGCTCCATGAAATACAAATGTGCTTTCTGACTTCCAAAATAGAAAAAATGCAGGGAAGTGACTGAAATTGTATCAGRCTGAGTAAGATCACAAAGAACCCGAGCCCTCCATGAATAGTGCCTTGATGATAAATCAGTGAAAGAAGTCTATAAACAAAATGTGCTCTGTGATTTGCCTTGCTCACCCCACTCAAGTGCAACAAAGAGAGAGAAATTGAGTCTTCCTCAAGACTCTGCCTAGTCAATGCTTTGCCTTGGCAGCTGATCCAATCACCCTGATTGTGGGATGCTCTGAGGAGCAGGAATCAGGAGGGGCGAGCTCTGCCTGACCTCCCCTCTTGGCTGTGTTTGCCAGGCAGGACTTCTTGAAGGAGAGCTGGAGGTGTCTGCAGCCCAGTTCAGAGGGACAGACAGGTACAGCCTGCTGGGGAGGGCTGCYGTGGAAATTGGGGTGCCAGCAGGGTCCCACAGTATTTCCTGAGAGAAAGCTCAAACCTCGCTCTGCTCCATGTCACCACTGTCCCCAGGTCTTTGTGTCGGCCAGGAGAGGTGMTGGGGCTGCCCAAGCACAACTTTGGGCTGCAGTTAATGGGTGTAAACTGGGAAAAAATAAAAAAGGGGAAAGAAAATGAAAAAMAAAAMAARGRAAAAAAAAMMCCMAAACAACCAAAGGAAATAAAAATCCACATTGCCACAGCTTAATAAAGCAGCCTGGGAGGAACTGTAGCATTTTCTCTGTAAAGTGAGGTATGTTCCAAACTTCAGCTTTTAAGTTCAGACCCCCAGAGAGATTGTTAGATTTTAATTGCTACCTTAATCAACATTTATTAGTGCTAACCAAAGCTCCTCATGGATTTAAAATTCAACCCAATTGTCAACTACTAATTACTTTAAGCAGACAAGCTGTTATTTTACCAGCTGTATTAATGAGACTTTTCAGCATATGTGAAATATTACAAAAAGCTTCAGAAAAATTGATCCTGAAATGTAATTCAACAGATAAATTCTTTTTGTCATGACATTACTTGTCTCTCAGACACTATAGCATCTCTTACCCTCCTCTACCTCCACCTCACCTGGCAGAAATGCAAAACCAGAATTGGATCTGAAGTATTTTTCAATAGGAGAATGATTTTTTCTTTCCATTTGTTTGGGTTTTTGTTTAACCTAACTTTCCTTTGAATGGTTCTGAATTAGGTTTAACGTGTTTTTCAATAGGAGAATGATTTGTTCTTTCCATTTCTTTGGGTTTTTGTTTAAATTAACTTTCCTTTGGATCCTCCTGCAGTGTGTACCTCATGCATCAGGCTGAAGGCTGGTTTATAACAAAGTCTTTATCTTAAATCTTCAGCACCATCCTGGGGAATGGAGCTGATTTATTAATTACGCTGTGCTCTAATGAGTTTCTGTGCTCCTGTCAGCCAGCTGCTGGTTGCACCCTCATTTTTCCCCCACAAAGGGCAGGACAGAGGGACACGAGTGGCAGAGGGGAGCCCAGCACCTGAGAGCTCCACACTCATTTATTTACACACTCCTTCCAACTAAATTACACACTCACTGCAAGTGTAAAACTGGAGTCTGACAGCCCCACGTGAGCCAAACAGACCCACACGTTTCTCTGTCATGATCCACCTACCCGGAGAGTGTGGGAAGGAAGGAAGAAAGAAAGCAAGCACCACTTGATTCAACTGTTTGCTGCTCTTCACAGGCAGAAATCTCTGCTTGTTTCGCTCCTGTGCTCGTGTCTCTGGCTTTGTTCCCCTGCTAGAGCAGACTGTTCTGCTAGCATCCTGAAACAGCCACTGCAAGTGACTTCATACCCATGTGGGAAAAAAGCATCCATTTTGATGATGAGGGATGAAATGACTCAGTATTGCCAGAACAAGAGGAGCTGGGGGATAATTGGCTGTCACCAGGGTTTGAATATTTTTCTTGATGTTGTCTTTGAGTAAATATCCAGGCATAATAATCTCATTCATGACAACAGCCATCCCAAGCATGAGCCAAAGGAGAATGGAATAGCAGGCACAGGTTAGACAGCAAGGATCTGGATGCTGGCTCACAAAACCAGCTGCTGTGGGTTATTTATGTGGTGATAGTGCCCTCACACATGCCTGCAGCCTGTGCTCTCCTCCTGGCTGCCCCTCCTGCAGCATCCCAGGCTGCAGAAGCCRCACAGGAGTGTCAGATGTGCTGAGCACTGGCAGTTGTGGTGAGGAACACAGAAAAGATGTGATTTCCTGGGGTTTCAAAAGAAAATCATCAGCCATACTCGACATCAGCACCAGCCTGCTCCACAGGGAGCACYAAGCACCCTTTCTTTGGATGAATGTCCGCCCCATGATCCTAAACAACTCGTGCAACACAGTAAGAAAGAAGAACCAAGAGAGGATAAGCAGAAAATAACTGCAAAATCTGGATTAGGATTACTCAGCCGTCAGGAGCATTAGGCACTGTATGAACATTTATTAAGTTCTTTAGAGGGMTGACAAGCAGCAGAGCTGGAGAAACCCAAATATCTTGTGAAAGGCAATGGGCAATATCCCTTYGGCAAAAAGAGGCAGGAACCAAAATACCAGCAGATAGTGAGAACTGAAATCCAACTGCGCTGGTAAATTATTTAAAGTGTATTTCCAGTCTGTCATTTGAAGTTGAAGGATTATTTCCCCTTCAGTAGAACATAGCTGCTGGGTAGGGTGAGGGGGAAATGGTACCAAAGACCTGTGTATTCAAAGGGAAAAGCATGAACATTATTCACTGAACAGTTTTTGTTCAACCAAAAATATTGCCCTAAATAGTGCAATGGATGTGAGCAGCCAGGCTGAGGCCAGCAAACTGACARCATATGAATTGACTTTCTTCCTGTTTGCAAGCAAAATTGGCTAAATTGAATTAATTTACCTTGCAGCTCACTGTACCAGTCACAGGAAAGGGAGAAGGAAGGAGCTGKACTYGGGGATCCCTGTGGGTCCCTTCCAGCTCAGAATTTTCTGTGATTTCCTGAGGGAGGAGGTGGGGAGGATTTGAAGCTTTGGGTTAGTGATGATGTGATGGAGGATCCTCACTGCTGCTCTGTCACTTCTTCTGTCCTCCCTTACCAGGTGCAGGAAGGCAGCAGCTGTCCCACACCAAATCCCTTCCTTTTAAAATTCCTCATATGCCTCTTAAATCAGTGGCAGGAGGYCCTAAATTAACTGAAGTGAGATGTAAAAGGCCCCAAATTCATCATCTTCATCAAGCTCAATCCTAGAGAAAACTTGAGTCATTTGGTTTTTGGGCTTTTTTCTTTGGCATTGGGCTTTTTTTTGATTACTCTTCCATTTTTCTAAATAAAYGTTTTTCCTTCAGTTTTATTAAAAGAAAAATCTGGGCATCCATGATATACAAGGCATTTCCAGTGCACAGTGATAAACCTGAGAACCTTCTAGTTTGTCTATTCCCCAGTCCATTGTTTCCAGGATTTCCTGAATTTCAGTTTTTCTTTCTCTTTGGAAGGTGGAATCAGCAGAGCCATTTGAGTTTGAGTTTGATGGGCAAAGACCAGGAAAGGAGGARTTTTTCTCTTAAAAACAGTTATAATGGAGTAGGTTCTCTGGCATTTAAGGAGATAATGAAAAGCTCCCCAGGGAGTTCAATATTTAGGTATTACCCTTGTCTACAATTAGGAAGAATAAGATTTATATGAAACAGTTATGGATGAATCACATCTTTTGCTGTTACTTACAATAAATAAATAAATCTGAAAATAGTTCAGGATCATTTAACCTCATTTCTATGTAACCATGCATAGAAATGAGGTTAAATGATCCTTCAGGTATGCAGCCATGCTCAGGAATGCCACCATTATTCAGTGCTCTGACTCCTTCCCCAACCCACCATGAGCAAGAGGCCCATTTAAGTTGTTCTCCATCAGATGTTATTTTTTATGAACAAATGTTTTCTCCAAGGAGGGAAGTTTATGAATGGGAATGTTTTTGCCATGGATAAGATGGATGTTTTTTGTCAGTGCGCAATTTATTTCCATCTGTTCTGTATCTGATTAACTCCTGCAGAGTATGTGATTAACTCAACTTCTCAACATCATTAGCTGCTCTGCATTCCCATTAGAGTTCATCAGTGTGGGACCACACACAGGCCCCAAAATGGTACACGTTGGTTATTCTTAAAACCTTAATCCACRCTGCCTGGTTATTCTCTGTGATGGCCACAGATCTAGGGAGAGAAGCCAGGAAAACATCACTACTGTGAGGCAGACACAAAATGCTAATGAAAACAGAGTTTAAGCAGATCCTCTTTCTGATCTCAGTGCTTGAGCTAAATTAAGCCTTTTGGAAGAGTTCAAGGCTGGTGTTATCCAGCTGGAGACAGCTCTGGAGGCATCCAGCCAGCACAGAGAGAGGAGAGGACCACTGCCCTGTGCATGGCCACGTCCTCCTGCTCTGCAGCAGGTTGGTGGTGTTAGCAAAAGCAATCCACAAACACCAGAAATTTATGTCCAGGACAGAGGAGTCCTTTCTGGCTTTATTCGAATAAAGGGAGAGGCCATGGGGCATTCCCCTGGGATCTCTCAGATTTTTGGAGGACACAGCCTCCTTTTTATCCCAATTTCCCAGCTGCATTTCCCTTCTCTCTTTCCCCCTTGGCTGAGGTACCTGAGAGGCTCAGACTTCCTGATACACCTGATACCAAAGATTTCCCTCTAATGTATATCCCTCCCTTTTCATTTTTAATTCTTACTGAATTTAGGGGTTTTTCTTCCCCATTGTTTCTTCCATCTCTCAATGTCTAATTTCATTTATCAGCAAACCTAAAGTTTATTTGTAAAAGCAAATATCTTTTTCCATTCATCAATCAGTGGAATCCTTCCCATTGTTTATCTTCCAGAGCTAGTTTTATCTACCAGCAGACCCACAGCTTGTTTGTAAAGACAAATCCTCTATTCCTCTCATTGGTACTTGCACCTTGTAGATCTCCAAGCACAGCACAGACTGCAGTCTGCCACCCCAAGCCTTGTAGTAGCACGGATTTTCTTCTGGTATAAATATCTACCAATACAAAACCTGARCCTCCTCCACAGCCTCGAGCAGCCAGAGCTCGAGAACAAGCCTTGTGCTTTATCCTCTGGGTTGTCTTTGGAGGGGTTTTCCCTCAGTGAGCAGAGCAAGTGGAKGTGTCAGGAGCAGATGCTCACATGTCCCTGCTGTGCAATTAAAGAGCTCCAGCCTCAGGGACACCAATGGCTGCAGGGCAGCAGCAGCAGCACAGGGACAGGAACCAGCCCAGGGACCCAAGAGCATCCAGAAGTTCCATCTGATCATTTATCTTCAGATTTATGTGTTCTCTTTCTTCACCTCAGCACCAGTACCTGCAGTCTCCTGTTCCCAGAGCACATCCAAAGCAGAGATAAGGCTGGGGCTCCTGCAGAGGTCTGAAATACAGAGTGTTGGCCAATTCCAGCTCCTGTGGCTGATGCCAGCTGAGAACTCAACAAGACCTGCTGACTTATTTAATCAGTGATGGATTGGACAGGATGAGCCTGTGTTCCAGGCTTTTCTTGGGGATTTTTCCCCCTATGAGAAAAACTCTGGATGTCCTGCTCGTGTCTGTGCTCATGCTCACACTCTCATCACTGCCCCAGCCCCTGAGCTTCAGCTGCTTGTCACTGCCATCCACYCCCTGTGTCCTGGCTTCAGGCTCTGCCTCTTAACCCAGAGCTGATCATACRTTTTGACATCAATACCTGTGACTGSGAGCCACATCTTACATCACTGTAACCTTTCTTTGAAATGTCTGGGCTTGATATTCAGCRAGTTTGAAAAGGTCTCCCTGAGGCACAGGGAAGGTCTCTCTGAGCTCCTGCAGCTCCAGGGGGTGAACAGGGCAGCTCTTYGGGGTGAGATCAGAGCAATTCACCCAGCCACACTCTGTTACCTTGGATAATGTGTGTGCAATGTGTACTCACCTCTAGCTGGGCAGAAGAGGCACAGGGTTTATCAGGATGTAACAAACAGAGGCTTTTGTGGCCAATTCTCAGAGTGCTTCAAAGAGAAAAATAATAGCTGGGTTTTGGTATCTTTTCTTTGATTAGTCATTAAGCTAATGATGGGATCTTCTATCCTGGACCCACACAGACATTTGCATCCTGTCCCTCTTTGTGAGGAAAGGGGAGGGTTATTTCACAGGGCTGAGCTCAGTGGGGTTTGTGTCACTCTGGWGCTGTGAGGGGATGCAGGATTCCACCATCCCCACCAGAAGTGTCTGCACAGGGCACAGAGTGCCCCCAGCCAGGTCAGCAGCAGCCTCTGGGTGAGGGTGGCAGCTGTGTCACCCCTGCCACGCTGTCAGGGCTCTGGACAGAGAGCAGCTGCCCAAAATGAAGTGTGACAGGCAAACCTGCCCCAGATAAACCTGGCAGCCTGCAAAGGTCGAGCTCCTGCTCAAATGCACTGGTAGAGCTCCAGATACACACACAGGCTTTGGCACTTGGCCAAATATTCCTATTTACCCAGCATTTGTGCTCCCATACCAGGATGCCCTGATCCAAGGTAAGGACCAGAGCCAAGACATTGCAGTACTGCTCCCCTCAAAAAATTCCAGAGGAGATAAATTCCCTTGCTAGGCTGCAGTTGTCCAGCTTCCACGCTTTCCCCTGTGCCAGTTACTGGCTCCAAAAGCAGGGTTGTTTTCTTCTATCACTCACAAACACTAACCTCTCCTGCCCTGCTGTAGCTAAGGAATGGCATTACCTGACCATCCTGAGACACTTGGCATGGAAAGCTGGAGAGCTAAKGTAAAGGTGGGGTTAATTAGATGGTTATTTATTTACTGTGGGGGAAAAAAACCTGYGGATGGTTTTTTTCATCAGACACATCCTGGGAACATCAAACACGAGTGCCATTGCCAAATGCTCCCTTTGGCATCCCAGCGTGATGCACCTTCCCCTGCCCTGCTTTGTCTTGCACAGATTGCTGTATCCTGGAATGCAGTGCTGCGCTTATTAACGGCTGAAATTATCCACTGGCTGGTTAAAAAAATGCTAATTCTGGCTACTGAGTGAGATAACCAGTAATTTTGTAAAGTACATTTAGTCAAATAAGATTTTTTGGCAGCCAAATGTTGTTGTAGCAGAATGTGCTTCCCTGATTGACATATGCTAACAATACTGCCTCCACAGTCAGGGGGAGGATAATTTACTTTCCATTTCCATTGGAAATGAGGTGAACCAGAATGTGGTAGATTGTTAAAATGTGGCTCTGTGGTTTAACAGATCTGCTCAAAACCACAAATCAAATGATGTGCTGTACCCTCAGTCCTCTCCCTCCGTCACTTCCAGGAAACCAGCAAGGACACATCTCCTCCTGAGTCAGTTTTCAGCTGCTTTGGGGTTTCTCACCCATTTCCCCAGGTGTCTCTGCCCTGAGAATCCTCCCCAGCAGAGAGCAGGGAGGCTGCAGCCATCTCACAGCGTTCCCCGGGTGTGCACAGGGCAATGAGCTATGACAGGAACTTAGTGGGCACAAACGAGGTTTCCCCAGCTCCTCATCATCCACACTTCTCTCCATTTCAATTGTCCTTCCCACAGCCCYGAAAAGAAAGAGAGAAGAATCTCTTTGGGCATCCCAACTCACTGCTGGAAGGGGCTGTGTCCCTGGAGAGGCTGAGCTGACAGGGATTGGCTCTGCTCTCACCTCCCTTATCAGGCTACAAGGGGACATCTCTCATCTCTGACACAAAATCCCTGTCATAACCCAGGGTTAAAATTATCCCTTAATCTCAGCTGGCCCCCTTGCCCCCTCCAGGGCCTTGCTGCTGCTGGCAGAGCACCCCAGCTGCTGCTCCATGGGCTGCACCACGCTGGGACCAGCACCTCATGCTCCACTGGCTTTGGGGGATTTTATTTACTTGTCTGGGAAAAAGATATGAGGGAAAACACAAGACCCGTGTTCAAAAATCTTTTATGTTCTCAGTATTGGAACATTTTCTTTTTTCTCATCAAAACTCTTTCAATTAAAACGTTGTGAGTAGTTCTGATTCTTGGCTGTTTTTTATCATAAATACTTACAGCATTGAATTTGCCACTGTATCTCCAGAAGAGCCTCTAGCCTCATGTGCTTACTTTTAACCAGTTCTCCAAGACCTCACTCATTTTTTCTGTGCCTRTCCAAAATCTGGTGCTGAAGGACCACGGGAACAGCCAGCTGCAGGTGGCTCAGGTGATGGAGTTTTGCTGGGAGCAAAGGTGACCCATAAACAGGTGTAATGCTCATCAATTTTACCCTCCTTGCCTTCAGATGTATCTAACAAACAAAGTTCTGTCTTGTAGTAGGGATCCAAACCCCATCTTTTTCCAAAGTGGCCACTGATGCTGGAGACACTGTAAAAAATCCCATTAATCACCTCCAAAAGTCTTCCTGCTCCTGACCTTTCTAGTATGTAGTCCTGGGATCCCAGACCAGCTCCTCTTGAGCAAGTGGGAGATTTTCCACTGACTTTGAGGAGTTGTTGGAGGCGCCAGCTCCAGCAGTGTGCAAAGTCACCTGAAAATGAAGTGTTGCTGCACTGATGTGCACAGTGTGCTGGGCTCCCAGCAAGCAGCTCGACAGAAAAACRGGGAATTTAAATGGTTTTCTTAGGAAAATTGGCTTTTCTAGCTCCTATGTACTTTGGGACTTTGTGTTTAATTCATAATTCTTTCAACAAATTAAAACATTCTGCTACTGAGGAAAATATTGATTTTTTTTTTTTAATATATGAGAGTTTTGCTACAAATCAAGGCAGGGAAAAAAAATCTTTAAATATAGCCTTTGATGGAAACTATGCAATATTCTTACTTTTATCATAACAATTCCTAAAAGGGAAAGTCAATGCTATTCTAGCCAATTTCATAAGCTCTTTAAAAGACTTCACAATGCAACTATGGAATGAATCAAGGCTTTTAAGACAGCTTGGAAAAGACTTTTAGAGTTCTGCAAAATTATATCAAGCAAGTGTAATTTACAGCTAGGGCAAAATTTTAGAATGAAAACCAATAAATCCTGAATCTCAGGTGACAGAGTGAAACATTTCCAGAGTTAAGTGGTGCATTTTACTRATGTGCAGACATTGTTCAGCAGTGGGGAAGAGGAAAGGCTTTCTGCAGCTAAAGCCACAGAAATTGGAGTGAGGAGCTACAGGGTTCGTGTCTKAAATCTGATAAATCTGAGCAATCATTTCACCCTTGTGTGCTCCAGCTCAGCCCAGCTGCATTGCAAGGGTTAAATAGTCGGTCTTTACTGCTTCATGATCTGTCTTTGCCTGTGGAAGCAACTCCAAAAGATAACTCTTCTTTATATTCAAGAGGCTGTGAGATCTTTTAGAAGAGTAGAAAACTGCTATACTTCATAAAAGAGGCCATTAGCAGCTTGTAGTGGTGGGGTGTAACTAGGAATTCACTCAGCCCGCMGAGGAGCTCTGCTGTTATTACCAGCRTAAGCGGGAGAGGATGTTCTCACCTTGTGGGAGAGACACAAAGCCCAGCTGGTGCTTTTGCTTRACACGTTGAGCTCTGGAGCRCAAAGTTGTACAGAGACTTGATCCRTCCAAAGAGAACCTGGGCAACAGCCACAGAGCCWGTCTTACCACGAGAGGAGCTTCTGCTTCAGATCCATGGACAGGGAAAGTGAAGTGCTTCTSATGTGCCTCTGCTGCCCTGGRCTTATGTGCTGCTCGTTTCTTTCACGGGTGCCCTGCAGCATCTTGGGGGTGTGGTTGGGTGGTTCCCATCCACTTCCAGCATTTCTGAATCCCCCCAGGGCACAGAGCCCACAAATCTGCGCCAGACACAGGATGTACAGAGAGCCCTGTCCACCGTGGTGACGGTCCAGCAGGGCTGGSTGGATGGAGAGGGGATATCTCCACCCCAGCAGACAGAGCACCTCTCTCTAGATGAGGTTTTGCAGTCTGCAGAGGGACCTGGCATTATCTTGGAGTGCAGGGTTGTTCTGTGTCCCGCATCACTGAGGTGAAAGATAACTCCCTGTCTGGGGAAGAAGTCAGCCTGCCTTGGAGCTCCCTCACTGAGCAAATTCCCCCTTGAGTTTCAAAGTATCATCTTTTTGTCATTTTATCACTTCTAATACAACTGCTTTCACAGCAATTTGCAGAATGGTTCAATTCTTGTCAATATTTTGAAATTCTAAAAACTTGAAGGGCTTTTCATTCGTTCCACCCTCAGCTGAGTGATGTGCTGAGTCTCCTCCTGTGCCACCCAGCAGAGAGGATGARCTCTTGGGCTCAGCAGAGCAGCTCCCCATCCCACTATGGCAGATGTGCAGGCAAACCTTACACGTGCCTCTGTTTCCCTGGGCTGCCCCTTGCCAAGCTCAGTTCCACTGGGGTTTCTAAACAGCCCCAAAGCCTTGCATTTGACATGAACTGTGACTTCCACTTGATTCAATCACTGCTTAATTTGATCCTCCATTTAATTTTATCAAAACTGTAGTAATCAAATAATTTGTACTAAAAACATTACAATTTCCACTYGTTTATTCTGATCAATTTTAATCCTTTAAGGCACAAGGTTTATTTAACGCAGTTATGAGGTAACAAAACGCTGTCATTAAATCCACAAAGAAAGGACACAAGACAAAAAAAAGATAGTTAAAAAGATCCCAAGGAGGGCTCATAATGCAGGAAAAAGACAATAACACACTGTTATTTAGAAGTCATGCTATGCATGATGAGAGCTAAGCAGCATCCTGCTGGTTGTGAGATGAAAAGATCAATGGCATGTTTCAGACAAGACATTTCTGGCAATGAACTGCGCTGAAAAGGGGAAAATACATGAATGATCTGAATAGATTAGATATGAATGATTTTRCCTTTTTTGGGTGTTGACCGACATGAGCGAACCTGCGTCAGCAGCGTTTGAGTTCTCCCTCTGTACAACAAACCTCCAAAACCAGCTGAGTAAGAGGAGGGAAAGCTTTCCACTGCAGGCTGTTCCTCTGTTGCTCTGAGAACTAAAACCCAACCTCCTGCTCTGCTKCTCCTCTCCCTGATTGTGCCCCATCCCTCCCCTGCAGGTCAACACCTTCATCTCCTTCGTGTTCCCCATGGTCGTCATCTCGGTGCTCAACACCATCATCGCCAACCAGCTGCTGGTGATGTTCAGGCAGGCGGCCCAGGAGAACCAGGTGTGCACCATTGGTGGGCAGCAGACCATGCTCAGCATGTCCATGGAGCCCAGCAGAGTGCAAGCCCTGAAGCACGGCGTGAGGGTCCTGCGTGAGTATCGCCTTCCCCTCCAGTAGAGAAATGGGACTGGAAGAGGAACAGGTGGGAACTGGAAAACACTTYAGCCAAAAATGCCCTCTCCTTTTGTCTTTGCTTGTTGGTGTTAGGAAAATTAATCCACAAACACCAGAAGTTTATGTCCAAAAAGGAGACAGAGGAGTCCTTTTACTTTATWTGAATAAAGGGAGAGGCCACGGGGCATTCCCCTGGGATCTCTCAGATTTTTGGAGGATGCAGCCTCCTTTTTATCCCAATTTTCCTCTCTCTTTCCCCATTAGCTGAAGTACCTGAGAGGTTCAGACTTCCCAGAACGCCTGATACCAGAGACTCCCCTCTAATGTAAAACTCTCCCTTTTCATTTTTAATTCTAATGGAATTTAGGGTTTTTTCTTCCCCATTGTTTCTTTCATCTTTCAACGTCTAATTTCATTTATCAGCAAACCTAAAGTTTATTTGTTAAAGCAAATATCTTTTTCCATTCATCAATCAGTGGAATCCTTCCCATTGTTTCTCTTATCTTCCAGAGCTAGTTTTATCTACCAGCAGACCCACAGCTTGTTTGTAAAGACAAATCCTCTATTCCTCTCATTGGTTTGCAAAGCTAATGAGCAGACCTGCTCACTCTGGAAAAGCAAAACCAACGCAGCATTTTAATGATTTAGTCGACAGCAATTTAAGCCTTGCTTGTGTTGTTTCATTACTTCCCTTTTTCTGCATATCTCTGGTTCAAACAGAGCTTAAATAAAAGATCCTGCACTCAGGAATTGAGCTGTACTGCAGAGCAGAGGATGTCTTGATTAAATAAACTGAGGAAAAGACCAAAGAATCTGGTAACTTAACCTTCGAGAGGATAAGGCAAAAGGTGCCCAAAAATAGTACCCAAAATAGCTACAAAGGGTGCCCATAGTGGTTTTAAACACAAGATAGGAGAATTTGTTAGCAGAAAGCTTTCTGATGTTCTGGTGTTTTTAGAAGTTTTGGGTTGGCAGGGACCTTAAAGTTCACCTAGTCCCAAACCCTTGCCACGGGCAGGGACACCTTCCACTGTCCCAGGYTGCTCCAAGCCCTGTCCAGCCTGGCCTTGGACACTTCYAGGGATGGAGCATCTTGGTATTTGAAATGCTTTGGCTCAGACCCCATTTCCAATGGGAGGAATCCCTAGAGAAGGCACCAGGAGCCTCCATGATATTTTCCCAGCTGTTTTTCACAAGGAATGCATCCCATGCAGCACTCCCTGCCTGTGCCATAGGTGAGCCTCGAGTGCATCCCTAACTGGGAAATACCTACTGAGAAAAAGGGAAGAAAAACCTCAGGGGACGTTAAATTCCCCACAATTATCTTGTTGGRCTGCATTTGTTTACTGTCTCTGCACCCAATGAACTGCTATCCAGGGGTGGGTGAGGAGGGAGCCTTGCTTCCCCACGGAGCCTACCAGGGCTCTGCTCCTTGCTATCCCTTTCTGTTTTTTAACACTTCTGCCTGCTGCCCCGAAGTGAGAAGCTGCCTTTTCTCACTCTACTACACCACCTCACACACCTCTCTCTCTCTCTCTCTCTCTCCTTTTAGTATTGTATCCTCTTTGATCATCAAGAAGAGAGAGCTCTTCATGAATAATAGCAGAGAAACCTAAATTTACATCTGGCATTCCTCAGCACTGGAGGAAGTGCAGCCCTCACCCACAGGTCCACATCTCCTCTGAGGCACTGAAAAACAACCCTTCACTTTCTGAACAATAAGCATAATTTTCTTTTTCATCTTCTTCTGCTTCCTCTTTTTTCTTCTCCAGGCAAAYTTTTGGGTTTGCTGTGTACTGCAAAAGCTGAGAATGTTTGGCAAAAGTGAGGGTTTCAGTCTGGAGCCTGAGGGGTTCAAAAGTGGGTCAGATGTGGCACCACGGGGGCTCCCTGTGCAGGGATGCCCAGATATTCCAGGCATCTCCTCAGGGGCACCCCAGCAGCAGGACTGAGCTCCCCTCCCTGCTGGGAAGGCGATGAGAGGGCAGCTGTTTGCTGCATTTCTGTGCTCAGGAAGATCCAGCAATTAAAAAAATCCTCCTCACTTTTTTCTGTGGTTCACTCCACCATGCAGAAATGCTCTCTTTATCCAGCAAATGGCAGTGAAATACTGTGCATTTCAGTTTTTCAGATACAAAAAACTGATTTTTTTTWWATTATTATTACTGGAGATGCTTGATTCACACTTTTGTCRCCTGTTCCTCATGAGTTACATTTTAATAACCCAGGTCTCTGAGCTATCTGAAAAGTAGCAAAGAATACACAATGATTCACATGATTTATCCTGGCATCCATGACAGCCAAAATCATGAACAGAGTCTGGGCTCATTTATGGAAGAGGGTGGGAAAAGAAAAGTGACACTTGTCCCCCTTATAAAACTGCTGGCAGAGTATCAGAGCTTCATGGGGTGAAAGTATTTTCCATTTCCAAAAGTGAACTTTGGCCTGAGGTACAGAGAARGATGATTTAGGTCTAAGGGTGAAGTGTTTCAGAACTTGTAGAAGCAGTGCTTAGAAAACAATTTTTTGTGGTTCATGGTGTGCAGAGCTGTTGGGTAAGATCAGAGCAGCAAAAAACTTCCCTGCTCCAAATGTACTGAGATTAAGTATTCGTTTACATTGAAATAAGAGCTAAAAATGGCCAGGCTAACAGCCTCATTCAAAACATCCACAACAGTGTTTTCCTCCCTTTTGGTAGCACTTGTGTATTTTCTTGGCTCTGTCTGACTGTGGTCATGTACAAAATAATGAGGGTGATCAGGATYAGGGGATGTGTCAGGCCTGTTGCCTGGGAGCCAACTCATTAAGTCAGTAAGCAAGAGATTCCTGATTGTAATTCCCTCTCTGCTGTCAGAGCTCTCCAGGTGTGAGGATTCAAATTCAGAGGGCTCCAGGCACTCACAGCTTCCCAGCTTTTTTATTGAAGGTATCAGGGCAACCAGGTCTGTTGTTAAAAATACCTTCCACCAAGAGATTCCACACTCTCCTTCACCCATCCAATTCCTTCCATTAAACACCTCCAGGTTGTGTTGCTCTTCCTTGGCTCTGTTGAATGCTGAGTCTCCCAAAGCTGTGAGATGCTTCACAAGGGTATGAATCTTTTCTGATTGCACAGCCTGATATGCCAATCACTTGACAAAATTCTAAATAACCTTAAAATACTCACATGTATACACAGAAACACACACCAGGGCAATCATAGAATCATGGAATGGTTTGGGTTGGAAGGGACCTTAAAGCTCATCTCATTCCACCCCTGCCATGGGCAGGGACACTTCCACTGTCCCAGGCTGCTCCAAGCCCCMTCCAGCCTGGCCTTGGGCACTGCCAGAGATCCAGGGGCAGCCACAGCTTCCCTGTGCCAGGGTCTCCCCACCCTCACAGGGAAGAATTTCTTCTTAATATCCAGTCTAACCCTTCCTTCTCTCACTTAAAAGCCATTCCCCTGCACTGTAACTCCAGGCCCTTGTCCCAAGTCCCTCTCCAGCCYGCTTGGAGCTCCTTTAGGCACTGAACAACCCCAGGCTGAACAACCCCRATTCTCTCTGCTGCTCAAAAATCAGGGTGTATTTGAGCTTGGCTGAGGATGAAAGCTCTGTTCAGCCAAAATGCCTTTTGGAAAGGGGGCAGTTTTCTTGTGTGGCATGGACTGTTACCCCCAGCAATACCCCTGCCTGCAGCCCCTTCTCCTCCAGGCAGCCCTCAGCAGCTCCTGCTGCCTGTCAGACCCTTCCCACGGGGATGGAAGGAAGGCAGGAGTTACAGAATGGCACAGCTGAGCTCTGATAACGACACTGAGACAAATTGATGGACATCAAGGGGAGGCTTTGCACGGGGGACGTGTGCTAAGCCTATTAAAATGTAATCAGTTCCAGGTAGCGTTTGCTCTGTCACTGAAGCTGCTTAGTGAAAGCAATTATAAAGCACTTAAAGGTTTAGCCAATTAAAAGAATATCCTTCAGTCTCCCACAGCTGGCTGGGTGATGCTTCAGTAAAATGCCTCTTAGCAGATGAAGTCAAGATGCATTTTTTACTGAACATCTGTGAATTTTTAAATTATTGGGGCCTCTGTATTTCATCAAGTAATACAAGAAAAAGGCCAAGAATTAATGATGTATCCAWGTATTTCATTAATTTGTGCATTAATAATTCCCCTTCTGAACAAATACTTTGAAGAGTCCATTCATTTCTCCTCAGCAATGCTCCAGGTCTGAGTTATTCATTTCAGGAGAAGAATATTGCCATGAGATTTATTTTAACCAGCGTACAGACAGGAATAGCTCATACTTTACAGCCACAATACACAGAAGAGCACCAGTCTAAAACTCCTTAAACAGTTGTATTTCATAATTCCCATATTCTAAGAAAAGCAGATTTATTTGTTCATGAATCATTTCTTTTGAAGAAAGGAACAAAATTCATGGCAGTTTATATCTCTAATAAAAAGTCTGAGCAACTCCAAGTGGAGTTCAGCAAAACCCCTGTGGCATGAAGCTTGAGTGGAAGCTGATTTTAACAGCTGAAGTGTCACACTGAAATTTGGGAGGATAAATTACCTATTTAACAATTGTATATATTTCCCAGAGATGTTTGTAGTTGTAGGTTTACTTTGCAGCCTGCCAAGTGAGATAAAACGAGCGTCAGAGTGCTCCATAAACACCCTGCAAGGAGCAAAAACCAGGGGTGGCTGCACCTCTTGGGGCAGGGAGTCTCTTTTTCCCCCTCTGCCTTTGCTTGGCCTGGCACAGCATTCCTGCAGGAATTGCAGGTTCTTGTGGCTGCATCTCTGCAGAAAACCCCAGCGCTGGCCATGCTCTGAAAGCAGATTTTCCAGGTGTTCAGCCGTGACAGTGTGAGTGTTTAAAAAGTTAACTAAWGTGATTCTGAACATGAAGTCTGGCCGGGGCTTTAGTCAGTGTGGAAGCATGCAGTGAATACAGCTCCAGGGTCCCTTTGATGGGCAGAAACTGTTCTGGGAGGAACAAAGGATATGTGAAACTCAAAACTGGAGGGGAAAGAAGAAAGGGCTGCAGAGGAAGCCAGTTCAGGTTACACCTG
Organism: Cardinalis cardinalis; assembly: GCA_014549065.1. Classification (NCBI taxonomy): domain Eukaryota; kingdom Metazoa; phylum Chordata; class Aves; order Passeriformes; family Cardinalidae; genus Cardinalis; species Cardinalis cardinalis. The sequence goes on from JACDOX010000060.1 coordinate 3,825,412, forward strand.
ATCTCACCAAATAGAAAGAGACTTGAACGTGCTGAGGATAACATGGGATCCCTTCTTTACCTTTCAAAGGGGAGATTCTCTTCCTTTCTTCTTCCTTCTCCTCCAAACATCCAGACATCCCCAGAGGAAATGGCCCAAATGAAGTTTAAATGGAATCAAGCAGCCTCTTCTCTAATTTCCTAAAGAATAATTACCTTGGAAGGAAGCTCGGGAAGAGACCCCAGTGTGCACTGGGACAGCAGTGCTGTGCTGCTTGCTAGTGCCTGTYCTTGGGGCAGCTTTAATCTGTATTTTCTGCCTTGCCCCTTATGGATGGAACTGGTGCCAGGGGATGATTTAACCACTGGTGTGAGCTGGGGCAGGAATTCMCATCTATTTTCAAATCTGTCATCTGAAGCCATTAAAAATCAGGACTGGAGAATATAGTCTGGGTGAAATATGTTGATTTTGAATGCCAAAAGGTTTTTCCATTCTCTGTGCTGCCTCACTTTCACTAATAAAGAAGAACTTTGGGGTTTTTTTGATCATACATTCAGGAGAATTAGGGGATTGTTTCCAGTAAATGTTGTGTGTTTTCTGTGGTGTTTAAAGGAGCTGAGGACCTCTCAAGCTCGCTGTTACTCCCAGTTTCTTCTTTGCTCTCATGAGTACTCCTGGTTCATTCTGGTGGTCCCCAAACCCTGCTGATTGTTACTGACTTTTATGGAAATCCTTTATTCCACAGCCTTATGACCCAAATACCAGCATAAGTAGTTTTAATTTTACTGGGCTCCTGCAACCCCTACTCTGGGGCTTGCTGATATAAATATTGCCAAGAGCCTGTCAGGTAGAACATCATGTTAACATAAACAGCACCTCCAGGTTTAAGGAGGCAGTGCCAGCTGTGCCTGCATTGGCCCAGCTTTTACCACCTCTCAGATCAAACAGCTCTTTGGGAGAGCTTCTCTTGTGAGGGCATCAACTAAATAAATACATAAAACCCAGGAGACAGGGATATACAAGGATTGTTTCTCCAAAAACCACCCTGATAACCTTTTGTGCTCCTCATTAGTACCAGCTGGTGGGTGTGCACCCCCTGGGCAGCGTTTGGGATGAGTCTGAAGCACGGAAAAAGCTGAGAGCTGCTGTTCAGGGGGGCCAACCCCTCCCCAGACAGCTCCTGCCTTTGCTCAAGAATTCCACCGTGCTGCTCCACATCTGTATGTGGCTCAGCTCCCCTTCAAATGCAGAGAAAAAGAAATAAATTGGCTGAAATAGCCTGGACAAAACTATCAAGGGAAGATGGATCCGAGCCTCTCTGCAGGCCTCGGCAGCAGCAGGGGTGGTTCTAAGGAGCAGCATCCCTTTTCTGCCTCTGCTGGAGATAAAGGAGGGCAGGACAGAGGGATCCCCTTGCCCAGGGCCACCCCGGGGCTGCAGGGCTGTGACTCAGCATCCCAGAGGGGCTGGAGGAGATGAAGCGAGGAGGAGGATGAGGAGGAGAACGCCAGCCCAGCCCAGCTTCGTGCCGCAGCAGCTCCGGGTGAGTCAGCGGCTGTGGCTCCTCACTCGTCACTGTCCCAGGGCTCTGAGTCACCGTGAGCCTCACACGGCCCCACCAGGGCATGGGGGCTGCAAACCCCTCCTGAGCCCACTCCTGAGCTCAGCTTAACCTCATGGTGCCTTCCCTGTGCACCATGCCAACCCAGAGGAGCTCCTGGAGCAGGGCAGGTCCCAGCCTCAGCCCAGGGTACACACAAAGCAAAGCAAAACACTCCGTGTGATTTAATAGAACTTAACTTCCAGGATTGCTGCCGTGTCCAGTTGAGTCTGAGAGTAGAGACTGGCACAGTTTARATCTCCTCACAATGAAAAAGATGTCAGTCAGAATTGATGTTTCTCTCTGCGGGACTTTTCCTGAAGGAAAACCAAACCAGGGCTCGTCCTTGCCACTCCTCCTTCCTCTCCCCTTCTTCCTTGGCATGCAGTTCAAACAGGCAGAGAAAAGAGCCATTATAGGACAAAATAGAAAAACACAGGATGTAATAATTCATGGTTTAATGCGCATTTAAATTGGGAGTTTGATTCAGAAGGGAAATGAGGGCATATATTGGTGGAAGGATCATTCCCTGCCACCCCTGGCATGCTGGGGTCATCCTGCTGGGGTCCCACATCCACTCTCCAGCCTTGAGGTTTGGCACCTCATTTGCTCAATTATGGGAAATAKCAGAAGCTCATGGAGCAGCTCTGCTCCTATTAGAACCTTATTGAATTAATTAGAAGTGAGGGATGTGTCTGGTTTATTTTTAGTTCAAAAAATAAAGGCAGGAAATCTCCAACCTCGCAAACACCATTCTGGACAGTGACCCCATCGCATATTGAGTCAAACCCTTCCCCTGCAGTGCTCAGCTCCAGCAGGCTGATCTGTTCCTTCTTACTCCACCAAAGAAACCCATGTGTCAAGCTTTTGATGATGAAGAACACATCCTAGGAGCTCATAACAACAATAAAAAAATCATTTTGGCAGATGGTTTGCCCAGGATTTGTTTTACAGCTCAACCATTTTGACAGGCAGAGCAAAACAGCAGGAAAAGGAGCCAGGTATCTGGGAGAAAAGGGAATTTTCATTCTCTATTAGGTGAAAGTTAACACAGTCTCATGTTTCATATTCCCCCCAGGGGAGAGGAGCCAGGAGGGCAGGATTGCCACCCTAAATCTGCCTGATCCCTTGTATGATAGAATGAAAACATACRGATTAAGGGTGACAAATTCAGGTCGGGATCTCCTAATCTGTGCAGCACAGAACCRCACAGTGTGTCACCCAGCTGGGACTTCCAAATCAGACCAGAAGTGTCTCCAGTGCACTTCACATGTTTAATAGAGATTTAAGTGCAGAGTGATTGCGTGTGATATTACAGAATTATCACAGATTACTTAATTGCTGATGTTAAGCAGATACTCCTCTCAATGTGTGCTTTTGTTACTATAGATCCATATTATTTGGCACAGCATTGCCTGAGCAGCAGAAGTAGCAGAGATCATTTACCAGGAGAAAACCACTTTCATTTAACGTGTTGGTAAATTTAACAAGCAGATGTGTGAGATTCTTATAATTGGCTGTGGAAAGAATCCGGATCCTGCTGTTCCTAAAGAGCTGCACACAGGGGTGAGCAGCTGAGAAGTGCCAGAGTGCGGAGGTTTCTGCAAAAATKAAGATGTGCCTGAATGAACCTGCGTTTGGAGGCATTTGGGAAGCTGTTTYTGCAGCCTGAGAGTGCAGCTAATCCTGTGCAGGACCGGGAGAGCAGATGGGCTGGAGCTGTGCTGTTGGCTCGCTCCCCTCAGCCCGAGGCTGACGGGTGCAGGAGGAGAGGCTGGAGAGTTTTGCTTCTCCTGCAGCCCCTGGGAGGGATCTCCTGGAGAATGACAGAGGGGCTGCTCCATCCAGGGCAAACCAAAGGCCCATCCAGCAGAGAAATGGATTTCTGGAGGCGGCCAAGAGCAGAAATGTGAAGGAGCAAGGCAGGCAGCCACCGAGCTCCCAGGGGATGTCCCCACCTCTCCTGTGCCACRCATCATGCAGGGCTCTCCTGCCAAAGTCCCATCAAAGCTCTTCAGGGAAGGATCAGGCACAGGTCAAATTCATTCACTTGATGGCATCTGAAGGGCTGCAGGCTGTCTGGTGATGAGTTACATCTGTGATCACTGTGGCCAGAGAGCGGCCAAAAAACAGTTTGAAAAAATGAATTCACTTGGACAAGAGAATAAAAACAGGCCCTCTAGCCTTCTTTCCAAAACATGTCCCTTCAGTTGCTTAAATCTTTATTGGATAAATGGCTTTTGCAGCATTCCTGGAAGATGCTGTCATGCATCATGGAATAGAACCTTCTCCACTGTTAGCTGTGTGTTTAGTGAGAGAGGGAGCTCATGGAGTTGGAGTAGGGTGTGAGTAGGGAGGTGAACACCAGGGATTATTTAAATTCTGCTCTCYGGTGCCTCTTAGCTAAGCATCAGTGATGGGGAGAGGCAGCCACAGCCAGACTTATTCCTCCTGGACTGCATTATCCAAGGGAAACACATCTCTTTGAGCTATAACATGGTCCCTGTGGGATAACAGTGTCTGGGTTTGGGACATATCCACATAAATATTTTCAACCCCAAGGCAGAAAACCCCGCAGCCTTTGGCTCCATGTGCCAAATCCACATTGCACTTGTGGTACCTCACTCTGGAGCAGAGCTTTGCTGCTTCCTAGCCCCTTACAGGTCACATAAAGGACAAGAGTGATGTGTCCCTTGCTGTCTGTAGAGCAAATTTGGGACCAAAAATAACTTAATTATTTTATTTAGTTTTTATTTTCTTCTTGCCTTTTATTGTGTTACGTTTTAACTGAGATTTCTTTATTTCCTGCTAGGATTCTGCCAGAATCCTGCTGCTCCATACAGAAGTTGAAACACGTAGTACAAAAGAAACAAATCTTTCTCTTGATTGCCTGATAGATCTGCTTTTTAATCCAGACTGACAACTGCACTCTATCAACAGCCCTTTTATGCCTCAGAGTTGTTGCATTTTATTTTCCATTGTCTGATATTCCTCAGAATCTGGAAAGGAAAAAAGCAACAGTGTCTTTCTCTGCTTACCCTTTAATTGATCATTTTTATTATGGCAAAGTCCAGACCCAAACACRTTGTAATCTCAGGTATGGCACAAATGTAGAACAAAAGGATGAGCTCTGCCACTAGGAAGAGCAGTTTAATGATGCTCAGCRCTGTGGCCAGTGGCTCCAGTAGTAACAAACTAATGGGATTAGAGTGGCCCTGGCTCCCTGGCTAYGTGGATGGAAAACATACACCAGCTGTCTCTGTGAGTACCATGGACAAAACCCCTGTGCCACAGGGGCGTGAAATTCAGATGCAAACAGAGTTTCCTTTGAGCCAGGAACTAGGCATGGCCAGTCCTTCATCTGTACCTTCTGCTGTTCCTCATGTCCCTGCCCCAGTGCTTAGTGCTGTTCTCCATTACCTCTGTTTTGCTTGTTTTTACAGACATTTGCAGGCTGCTTGTCCCTCCGGGTTATCAATTCTTTGCACTACAGCAACACAAGAACAAGTGGGGCTGCAGGAAAACAGTTACAGCAATTAAAGCCAAGCAGACAGGTCCCTTTTTCAGCCTGATGGAGAGCTGCTCACAAAGTTAAGGCTCTTTTCCTGCCTTGCAGGTGCTGTGGTGATTGCCTTCGTGGTCTGCTGGCTCCCTTACCACATACGGCGCCTCATGTTCTGCTATGTCCCCTCCAGCCACTGGACAGAGTGAGTCACAATTTGGGGACACGGTTCCCCCATGCCAGGACAGGCTGGGGGCTCAGGCTGGGCTGGGGATGTCAGGGCACCCCCAGGTGTGCAGGTGGAGGTGGGGAATTGGGAACAAAGGTGTTCTCCAGCCAAGGGGTTCAAGTCTCAAAACCTGTCACAGACGTTTTGTGAAAAATCCTTTCCTTAGGATTTTTTCTCCTGAGACGCTGAGAGGCCTCAGGGACAAAATGTAAACAATAGTTATCTGCTCTGTGGAATGTGGATTGCTCTCATGGTTGTTTGTAATTAATGGCCAATCACAGCCCAGCTGTCCGGACTGTCTCGGTCAGTCACAAGCCTTTGCTATYATTCCTTTTCTATTCTTAGCTATCCTTCTGATGAAATCCTTTCTTCTATTCTTTTGGWATAGTTTTAATATAATATATATCATAAAATAGTAAATCAAGCCTTCTGAAACATGGAGTCAACATTTGTCTCTTCCCTCATCCTCGGACCCCTGTGAACACGGTCACAAAAATCTAATTGCTGTTTTGGTTTGTTTTTTCTTTTGGATGTCTCAGTGTTTGCCAGGCAAATTAAGAGTTTTTGTTTTACCTAAATCCAACCTAATTGCTGTTTTGTTTTGTTTTTTCTTTTGGATGTCTCAGTGTTTTCCAGGCAAATTAAGAGTTTTGTTATACCTAAATCCCTCAGGAAGCATTATTTTGAACCAAAAGGCATCATCAGCCCCTCCTCCTCCTAAGGGCTGCAAGCACAGGCTTCAGTCTGGCAACCCTTGATGAAATGACATTTGGACAGGGGGTTGGTACACCCAGAGTGGATTTCAGTCCCTGTGCCAGAGATATTGATCCCAGCCCTAAGATGCAGCAGCTCCTGCCAGCACACAATTTAGCTCCACGAGGCCACATTTCCTCTCTGACAGGGGAGATGGCACAGGTGGGGCAATGCCTGTGCTACTTACTGAGGCTGGGCCAGGTTATTTACTGAGTTTTGCAGGGAGTGGATCAAAATGAAATGCCAGCAGTTGCTGCTGATTAGGAAATGCCCAGACTGTCAGAGAATTCCGGGATAATTGCATGGACACTGCTCACAGATGTGCAAAGGCAGCCCCTGCTCCTTTCTGAGGCACCAGGCCAGGCTCTCCAGCAAAGAAGCCACAAAACTAATTATTATTTTTAAATATGTCATTAAGAGCTAATGCTGTCTGGGGACACACACTGAGGAAGGCTGAGATGCCAAGGGATGCTGTCTTGTGTCTCTTCCCATGGTGTTATTCCCCTGCTCTCCCTGAGACCAGGACTGTTTCTTTCAAGGGAAAGGAAAGAAAAATCTACAATACCAAAAAGCAGAACAACAATAAAACCCAAAAATTCTATCTATTCCAGACTCAAAATATAATAAATTAGGAGATAGCAGTCCACTGAATGGGACTGTGGATCCAGCCACAGTAAAATCCAAAATCTATCTTCWGTCATGAAAACAGAGCTCTAGGCACACACTGGGACAAATTCTTGTTTCTCCTTTGTTTTCCTATACGAAAAGCACTTAAGGCACTGTTCAATTATGTAATGACTGCATTTGCTTTGAACAAGAGGGGTAGAGAAGTCTGTCTGCAGTTAGTGGGAATTTATGCATTGTGGCTRTGTTCACATAATATTTTTTTCTTCTTTTTAAAACCATGATTAATTTTAGGAAAACGCTGAATTTACAAAATGAGAGTGACCTATCAGTCTGGTGGCTAACCAAGAGTTTGCAGCAGCTTGGCATGTTCATTTATAAACACATGTACCTTGCCCCTGAAGAAGAGAAATTTTTCCAATATTAATTCTTCATAACTACACAGAGAAACTCTGCTTGTAAGGACTGGATGGGCCATGCAGTCCTTGGCAGTGCTGAGGGGGTGTGGAGGGATGGGCAACATAGTCCAGCACTCCTCTATTTATCTTTTGTTAGACACTGCTCGGACTAGAAAAAAAGATCTGCAATTTTTGCCATGATAAATGATTCTGAGGAACATCTTCCTGAAAATGRGACCCATGGTGTTTATAAATGCTTTACCAGCTCAGGGCTGTTGTTCTCAGTTGGCCCAAGGAAAGATATAGCCAAAAGCATGAAAGATAATAAAACATTTTCAACCAGTTCTAGTTGAAAACATTAAATTGTGGTGCTTAGGATGTGTTTCAGAAGCATGCTATCATCAGTTTGCCCCCAGAACAGGAAATGCTGTCCCACGTTATGGACAAATCCCAACCCAGGGACCCATTGAATGAACTGATGCTGCTCTCACTGCCAGGGGGAGGAGAGAACTGCATCTGTTCCTGGAGTTTGGCTCTTCTGCAACCTCTGTAGATCAGAACTGCAGCCAAAAAAGTCAAGCTAATGTGTATGTATGACACAGAAGCGAATTTCCATCTGGCTTCTCAGGTTCCAGAATGACTACTTCCAAAGGAAAATGAGTGCATGAGGTAAATATCTTGTCTGGATSCAGGGCTTAAATAAGCCCCTAACTGCTGGTGAGTGGGGCAGTATCTTGATAGAGGCATCTGATCCATGTTTGACCAGTTCCAGCTGGAGATGTAGATGGGTTGTGGTGGCCCAGGTACCTTTGCTAAGCTCATGTTTGCAGCCTAGAAAGGTTAGCTGGAAAGCAGCTCATGTTTTTCTCACCTTTGTGAATTTGAGCTCTTCACACTCAGGTTTTTCTCTTTCATCTGTTCTTCCAGTTTCCTTTACAACTTCTACCACTACTTCTACATGCTGACAAATGTCCTCTTCTACGTCAGCTCAGCAATCAACCCCATCCTCTACAACCTGGTGTCGGCAAACTTCCGCCAGATCTTCCTCTCCACGCTCACCATCCTGTGCCTGCCATGGAGGAAGAAGAAGAAACGACTGGCCTTCACCAGGAAATCCAACAGCATCTCCAGCAACCACACATTTTCCAGCCAGGTCACAAGGGAAACGACGTACTGAAGCCAAAGGAGGAGGAGGAGGAACGCAATTCATCRTGGAGTCAAAACTTGAGAGAGGCCTCTGTGACTTCTGTGCATGGTCTCCAAATTCACCTAACACAAATGTGTTTAGCAAAGTCATTTTTGTTGGAAAAAATAGGCTTTGTTCTGCCAGTAACTTTGAGGTTATTTTCAAGCATTGGCCTTGCCTCTTGTGAGTAATGTCTACATGTATTGTAACTTCAGTCTGGCATAAATCCAGATGTGGTGTTAACTGGGAAGCCAAAATGTGTTCAACTTAGGCAAAACTGTTCTGCATTTCATCCTTTTCTCAGTGCAGAGATGCCATGTCCACATCCAAGGGTTTGAGATCACATCTCCTGGTGGCACCAAGCAGAGAGTTTGATGAGGAGAAAGAAGCTTTGAACAGAAAGGGATGTTCTTGGAGAATGGATGTGCTCATCTGTGGGATGTTCAATGAACGAGGAGTGAAAACTCAGGGAGCCAGGTGGTTATTTTAGAAATTTATCTCCGTTGTGAGGAATATGACTGAGGTGCTCAAGAGAGCCTCTCTGGCTCCTTGAAATTAAATAAGAACAGATGATGCCTTACCTAGGCTGGGGTGGCTGTGGCCTGGGGAGTGGGGTCACCTTTGGCTTTAGGGCATCCACAGTGCCTGGCTTTGGCACCACTGCAGCAGAGTCTCTGGCAAAGTCAAGAATGCAGAGGCTGTGCCCAGATGGAGCGCTGAAAATGAACAGAAACGGAAAAATCTTCCTTTTGCCATACAGCCAAATCCTATTTTTTACCAGGGAGAACAGTTTGCTGGCTTGGATTAAGAGATGAGAAAACTCTGAGCTCATGAGGGCTCCAGGCTGCTGAGATAAGAGCAATCTGCCCCAGTTCTGTGGGACCTTCAGATTTTTCCCATTCTTATTCCAGTTTTACTTGTTTCCTTGCCATTTCCACAAGGCTGACATCTCAWATATAGCAGTTGTAGGCAGCAGGTCCTCTTGTTCTACCTTTTCTTATATTACTTTTTGCTACCAGAACTGTTGGCACRCCTATCTGCACCCCTAATATTTACATAGTTCAAATGCAGAGCATAAGAAACTCTAAACCAGGGAGTCTTTGCTCTAAACCCACTTTCTTTTAACAAGCCAGAGGAACAGAAACAAGACCTGAAAATTCACTTTGAAATTTMAGAGAGGAGGTAAGGAGAGCTTGAGCTTTTGTCCCATATGGTTCCACCTCTGATGGCCCCTTATATGATACAACAAATTGCTCCAGAGTCTTTAGTACTGAAACAACAGGGCTCTGGGACAAGCTAAAGGGCWTTTTCCCCAGATGGTGACCTGCACAAACCTGGAGCTGACCAATCACCCTGTGCTGGTGCTGACCTGGTGTCCCCTTTCACACCAYGCATCATCAGGAGAGCAGGACTTGCCTCTGAAAGGTGACAAAGTAGAAGAGTTGTCTCAGTTTGGCTTTCTGGGCTTTGCCCATGTCACCCTTCAGCTGATGAGCACCTGTGGTCCCCAGCTGGAGCCACGGTGCTGGAGGTGAGGGTCACACAGTGATGGAGACCAGCACCASTGGTGCCACCTCCTGCTGCAGATGTTGCATCACAGAGCCACAGAACGGGTCAAGTTGGAAGGGACTCACAAGAATCACTGAGTCCAACTCGCTGGATTTGTGGTTTAGGTCCTGTTGGGATCAGCACATGAGGAAACACCCATTTGGGGGCATTTGCTGTGAGCTTTTTGGTGATGAGTGACTACTTGTGGGGCATTTAGAACCTGTATGGTATTTTATTGTGTCGTTTAGAACCTGTACCCAGCTGGCCACCACGGCAGCCCATCAGCCACACCTGCCAGGGATGGGAGGTGATTTTAATGCCTAGTACAGAACCCCTGCAAAAGAAAGGGCTCAAAATAAAAGTCACTGGGGCTTCAGTTCCTTCTGATTCAGCCAAACTGCAGGCTCTGTTCTGTCATGCCTTCTTGTGATTTCTTGCCCTGGTTGTACCAAGCAGAGGGCAGAGATTATATTTGACCAAGCACTTTTGTTGCTCGTGGACTGTTGACTCCTTTTCGACAAAGAAAACAGGTAGTGGMACACAAATAAATAAATTGAAACAAAGAGAAATAAGGGAGACTGATCTCCTCAGAAGGAAATCTGTGAGAAAACAGCAAGTATTTTGTGTGTGTGRTGTGTGTGAAATGGCCTGGGCAGGCTGGAAGAAGACCTGCTCATCCTGCCTGGTGGCAAAATCCAGGTGCCATGAACAGGAGAGGGAAAAATCTGCCTTGAGAGAAAGAGGAGTCTTGATGTCACACATTTAACATTGGCCTTCCAGGCAAGACACTTCCAATGTTTCTGGATTACCCAAATTTTTTTACTTCACCTCTAAATACAGCCAACAGCTGGGAGGAGCTTTCTGAAACCTCCCAGGGAAGCTGTAACTGCRTTGCTGTGACTTTCATTACCATTGAACACCCTGCATGTCTCATTTGCTTTGAAATATTAAACATTATTACTACACTTGTTCAACACCAACCTGCTGAAATGTGCTTGATTATCTTAGAAAACACTACAAAAAATTGTTCTTTCAGTAAGATGCTTGGTTTAGATTTTCACTACTGAGATCCACAGGCAGCTTACAGAATATTTGAACACAGCTCAGAGAAGCTGGCAGGTTTATTTTTGGTTTGACATGAGAGTGGGAAAARGCTGGAGTAAAAGTGAACTTATCATAAACTCTTTCCACAGTGTTTCTTGGGCCACTCGAGTGCTGAAGAGCTGGGGGAATTTGGGGGATTTATCCAGGTGGTTTGCTGACTTCTACAGCTCTGCTCTTGCAGTTTGACAGGAAAGCAGCCCTGGGTCCATGGCCTTAATCTGAGATTGCAGCTCGAAGCTACCTCTTCCACTGGCCAAATCTGACAACCTTGAGCTGAGCAGTGTAAGTTACAGCTGGTTTATCCTCTCTTCCCTCCTCWCCTAATTTTGCTATGTTCAGCTTAGAGGTGTTGCTCCCTTGAGCTCAAGGAAGTGAGRATAGCTGATTGCAAACCAGATGCTTTCATGATTTCCAGAGAATCACTGGACAATTTGGGTTGGAAGAGACCTTAAAGACCATCCAGTTCCAAACCCCTGATGTGGGCAGGGACACTTTTCCCTAGACCAGGTTGCTCCAAGCCCCATCCAGCCTGGCCTTGTAAAGGAAAGCTGATACAGTAGAGAAGAAAAAGGCACAAACTGCCCCATATTTACCAGAGAAATGGTTCTTTAGATGCCTTTCAACAATGATTGAACTGCTAACCCAACAAGGTTTTTTAATTGAATCTGGTTTGGATGGCTTTTGCCATTAGACAGAACAAAAACTCCCATCCATTGTGTCCTTGCCTTGGCTGCACTCTTCAGCAAAGCAGAGGTGAGTGTTGGGGCCTCTGCTCATCTATGCAAATTCCCTGTGTTTGGAACTGTTTGTTTTGACTAAAAAAAAGAATAAAATCTGTGGACCCCGCAGATGTGAAGTGCTGCCAGATGGATTCTGAGAAATTCCATTCTGAAGAGAGTTTATCAAGTGACCCCTTCAAACGTTATTTTGAGGCTTTGTTTCTCTTCAGAGTGCCCTTGCCAGAGCCATCCATTTAGCAGAGTGTGAAATCAGGTTTATAAAGTAATTTTGCTATTCAGAAGTGTCCCCCAGGCAGGGCTGTCTCACCACAGGCCCAGTCCATCAGGGCAGGAGTGCTCTGCTGAGCTTGTCTTTTCCTGCAAGGTGCACGAGGCCTCACTTCAGCGAGCTTTTCAGGAGAGAGCTCAATGGGGAATCAGCCAGGAGGGTTGGCAGGGCAYGTGCTGTGAGCACGACAACAGCAGCACCTTTGCATTTCCAGCATCCAGTGAAGCAGCCCTGGGTGTGCTGTGTCAGCCCTGTGTCCTCCTGGCTGTGTTTTTGGTGACTCTTTAACCAAAGCTGTGTCTGCTGGAGCTCTGTCTGGTTCTCCACATATCACAGCTCACCCGCTCTTCCTGTTCTCAGTCTGGATTTGCTTAAAAAGTAGAAATTGCTGATCCAAAATTTCATGATGCTGTGTCCTGGCTTYGTGATCCAGAGTCCTTCCCCAGCTATGCCACCTGATAATCCTGCACATATTGTATTTATGGCAAATATTTTTGAAGTGCACCTTTTTATTTTTATTTTATTCTGAGATACAAAATGTTGATGTGCTTTATTTTTTTTTTTGTGGCCTGTTGCTCAATGGGGAAAAAATGAATGTTAAAAGTGTGTCAGTGTCTACTTTGTGATATTTTCTGTGACAAAGGGAAAGAAGAGGATGTGGAATCCTCCTGTATGGCAATGGGAAACACTCTTTCAGTGTAACATGCTATTATTGATACTGTATTTACTGATCAAAGTGTACTGAAATGGTTAATTCCTGATATAGCCTTTGTACTGTATGGTATTTTATTTTGTCATTTATTGATCCTAAGAAATAAATATCCAAATTTAAGGCTTGGGTTGTTTTTTTGCTTGAAGTGCCAGGTGTGCCTTTATCACACAGTAGCTGTCAGCACAGACACCCTGCCTGGGCTCTAAACTGGTGGAATCCCACTGGCCCTGAACTGGGATTTGCAGCTCCTCTGCGGAAGGGCCCTGGGTGCTCCTGTCCCTGCACTCTGCAGCTCAAACCCATCCAAACATCAGCTGCTGCTCTGACTCCAGCTCAGCAGACAAGCAGGGGGACTGGCTAGGTTTGAAGGACGCTCCCATCAGCGATGTTTGCCCTGAAAATCCTTCCYGGCATCTGTTAAATCATCAGATCTGTGCTGTCCTGCTGTGCTCTTGGGCAGAGCAATTGGGAGCACCCAGGACTTGGAGCATTGGGGTGCAGGAGCCTGAAGTGTGGGAATAACGAGATCAGAGCTCCAGACTGAGCAGCTCCAGGTGCTGAGATCCCAGTGGCACTGCAGGGATCTGAGCCCCTGCCTTGCCTGTCTCCTCTGCTTGCTGTTCCCTGCTGCAGGGCAGATGTTACAGATGTTRTATCTTGGCCATTACTCTGCAGCAGCTTTGCCCAGAAAACTGAGCAGGTTGGGGCTTTATTGCACTGGGAGCTGTAGGGGCACAGCACAGGAAGGAGTCAGCCCTCACCCCCAAGAATGATGAAAAATAAGCAGGTTTATTGTCTTTTAACAGTGAGATTTTCCCTCCTATCATCCCATCTTTAGTGTGATTCTCTTCCTCCCTGGCATTTATTTTTCTAACACAAATGCAATTTCGTGGGGACAGAATGCTTGGGTATTACCCACGATATTAAGGTGTCCTTACACTAAATGAGCAAAAATCAGTCACCTTCATCCTCCTTGCAGCTCCAGGTTAATGTTCTGTTGTGCAATAGCTAAGCTGAGCCATAAAATCTTCATGGTTTTTAACCATTCAACCCTTTTGTTTTGATTTCTGATGGAAGGAAAGGTTGCGTGGAAAGCAGSAAGAGAATAAAATTTAAATATTTGGAATCATTCGTGCCTGGAAAATCCATCTTCTAAAACCTAGCTCAAATGGTCTCCAAAGGCTTTTTGGTGCTGCTTCCAGATGAGAAGAGCAGGAGCCCCTATTGTCCCTACACCATCAAGCACTAAAGAATGAAAATCATTTATTTTACGGACCCTTTGATTTGGTATTCAGCCCTGCTCTGCTCAAAGGTGTATTTTCAGCTCACAGCTCCTGTCTGCAGCAGTGGAAATCCACAGCACGTGGCAGCATCCTTGTTTCCTTCTGCAGGAGATTTCCGTGCTGGGCTCCCAGTGGAGCCCCCATGGTCTGTGCARAAACCCAGCCCGTGCTCCAGCTGGAGTGAAAAACGCTGCTGCCCGCTCGTGACTTGTCTAGCACAGGGCTGACTCCCTGAAAAAGCCAAATCCTGGGAGCTGAGCTTCCCATTCCTCCCAAGCCACCCCGTGTCACGCAATCCTGCACCACGTCCCGCCCCAGAAATGTGCAGGGAAACAGAAGCTGTGCAGAGTCAAATAATTCCTTTTTTTCCTTTAGAAAGGCACAAGGACTGTGCCTCGAGCCATGAGGAATGCTTTGAGCTCGGCCCTTATTTCTCATTTCAATTATAAAAGCAATTTCCATAGTTCACGAGGGGAAAATTTCAGGCACCTTTTGGAAAAAAATGTTACGTTTTAGTAAATGGCTTCATAAAACTTAATAAACATCCATGCAGAAGTTAATTTATTTAAAATATCTTTAAATCCTGCTCTGCCTTATTGAATTTGTTTGAACAGTAGATCAGGCTGGAGTATATTCATGAGGGCATTTAAGCAATAAGGCAGCACATCACAGTTATTATTCCAGGCCTCCTGTGGGCTGGGAAGCACAAAGCAGAACCTGACGTGATTTTGGGCACTGAAGTGCAAAACCTCTCCAGAAGAACAGGCCACAGGCATGGCCTGAGTGCTGCAGGGTGGCCAAACCAAGCTGCTGGTGTTGTTTTCTGGGAACAAAAGCCATGCCAGGGAGTCCAGAGCAGCCAGCCCAGCATCCATGGGCTGCCAGCCCCATCCTGGGCTCGCTCAGCCAAATGCCAGTGGGAAAGGATCAGAGAACCGTGGAATCACAAGATGGTTTGTGTTGGAAAAACCCAAAATCTCATCTTGTTCCAACCCCCTGCCATGTGCAGGGACACCTTCCACTGTCCCAGGTTGCTCCAAGCCCTGTCCAACCTGGCCTTGGCCACTGCCAGGGATCCAGGGGCASCCTCAGCTTCACTGGGCACCCTGTGCCAGGGCCTCCCCATCCTCAGAGAATTTCTTCCTAACATCTAATCTAAATAGAGAAGCAGCAAAGCTGAWTAAACACCACATCACTGGTGATACAAACCAGCCAAGCCAGCCAGGAGTTTCAAGGAGAAGAAAGGCCAAAAGTTTGTAGTGAGTGTATAAGGGGGTGTGTGGGTGCTGCAGCCACACCTGGGATGGTGTTTTGCCGAGGGTTGTTGAGACTGGAGAAAAGAAAGCTCCAGGGAGAACTTAGAACCCCTTCCAGTACTTAAGGAGGCTTCAAGAGAGCTGGAGAGGGTAAAAACTCCTGTTTTTACAAGACCCTGGAGTGAGAGGACAAGGGGRAATGGCTTTAAGCTGAGGGAGGGTAGATTTAGATCTCACTAGCAGCCCAACATTTCACAAACATAACGGAGATGTAGTAGCCATTGTTACCAAGAYTTAACAGCATTAGGACATTTCCAACAACCCAGCCCACTCCATCCCTTTGTCACTGCAATGGAGCTCTCGTTTTAGGGATGGATTTCAGGCACAGGAACTCCTGGGATTCACCCAAGGGCCACAATGAAATCCCRTAGCCTCAAACCCCAGCGCTCCCAGCAGTCAACTCAGCTCCACCGTTCCCTTCACTCAGCATCAGCAGGTGCCTCATGAGCTATATTAAGCCTCCATTCCAAGACATACATTAGCAAAACATGCCAACACTCAGCCATTAAAAGGCAGCTTCTCTCTGGCTGTCAGCAGCAGCAGCAGCAGCCCTGTCACAGCCCCTGGCAGCTCTGAGTGCTCCTGTTATCCTTGGGGTCTGCTCCCTGCACACTGCAGGAGGTGAGGCACTGTGTGCTGAATTTTAAAAACACCCAAACAGCAACAAACTCCATTAACTGGGGCTGACCTCAGCAGCGCCACGGGGAGCTGTAAGGAAATCTGTGGCACCTGACATTTTCAATGTTTTAGTTCTTCTGTCCAGCTGGAAAGCAGCGATGACTGCCAACAGCATTATTAGCACAGCTCCCACACAGAGCATGAATTCTTACAAAGTTTCACATTACTGCAATCAATCATTTTTTGTTTTCCTTCACACCAGCAATTGGAATAAGAKTAATTTCTCCTTACCATCAACACAAGCATGAAATGCCATTTTTCGTGACCAGTCCAGGAAAACACCTGATGTCATGGTTGGCGCTTTCTGACTCAGAACTTGACACTTAATCCCTCTCCTTCCTCCTGTCTTGAGCCAGACCAGGGCAAGCAAATGGTACAGGGATTTTAAAGCTGGTCACCAGTGACACCCCAGCAAGGCAGGCAGACTGGTTAATCCTCTTGCCCAAAGCAGTGAGCACCCTTCAGGAGGCTGATGTAGGCACAAGCCTATAGGCTTTTGAGATGRAACAAAATACAAATCTGTGGAACATTTCTGAGCCTCAATGAATGCCCACCTGCACAACTGGTATAAACCTGTTTGCATCTGCAAAGAAACCGAGTTTGTGTTTGTAAGTGACACAATCTAACTCTGTTTGTTTCTCTTTTCCAAGGTTTTTTTTTTAAACATCATTTAGCAGGGGAAAATGATGCTCTTCAYTCTGTTCACAGCTCCAGCCTTAAATGCCAGAGGTGCTGATCAGATTAAAAGAGAAATCAGAGTTCACAGATTGTGTCTGGAAGAAATAAAGACTTTGGTACTGATTTTTATTGAATAAAGGACAATATCTCTTGCTTTTTGTATATATTACAGGGGTGAGGGGGGAGAGCTTTTATCACAGCACGGCTCAGTGCTTTTTAATATGTTGTTCATCATTTGGAGCTCACTGGCATTCACTTGCACATTTCACTTTGTATCCTAAAGTGTTTACATGGAATTTTGGAGTCAGGGAAAAATACATTCTGCCATGCTKCCAGTCTCATTCAAGGATACACCACTACAATCAGCTCTTCATGACTAAATCACAGAATGGTTTGGGGTCAAGGGGACCTTAAAAATMATCTCATTCCAGTCTCCTACCATGGACAGGGACTCATTCTACTTAATCAGGTTGCTCCAAGCCCTGTCCAACCTGGCTGTGAAGRACATCACCATGAAGAACCTTGGAGACCAATGTCTTTGTCTTAGAATGGCTGACTGGCAAAAATCCCTCTCCCCTTGCCCTAGGGTGATATGATCTCTGGGAGATCAGCCACGTTGTTATCATCTGATCCCTGGGGAAGATTCTTCTRGGAGAACATTTCATCACTAAGCTGAGAAGAGTCAGTGTGTGAGTGGCAGCTTTATACTTGTGGTGAACAAGGAAAGCCAAAGCTATGCAGAGATGAACATTAAAATAAAAATTGGGGAGGGCTATTTCTGCTCCACTCCTCAGAAWATGCAAAATTAATGAACCTCTCTACAGGGAGATGGAGGCAGAAATGGTTTCTGCAGAGAGGGGATCTCACTGTTGTTTCCCCCAGCCCAAAAGCTCTGACTTTTCAAAGCTCAGCTTTGAGGGAGATTGTGCCATATCAGCTTAGGGTGTAGGATCAAAGGCACAAARGATTTCAAATGTCTTCAGAAGGTGTGGGCACCATCAGTGCACAATGACAATTCTATTTGCTCTCTATACATCATGTCTTCCAAAGGATTCACAGATTTTCCCAGGGAGAATACAGTTGTGTCAGTAACATCAATGTGCAACAAAAAAAACCACTGAAAAATGGAAAGGGGAAAAAAAAATARAATACATTCTGCTCCTTTCTGATTTTTGCATTTTAAAAGATCAGTTAAAAGCTTTTCTCTTCAGCCAAAATCTCACTTGCACTTGTTTACAACAATTCATCCCCTGGTGCTGTTCATTTTCCTGGGAGATCAGCTCCAGGGCTCGGGATCTGCCTGTGTTTCATATCCATCTCTCCAGAAGGCACCACAGGGTTGGAAGATTGGTTGTCCTCATCAGGAGGAAAAGCCTGTTCTCTGTCAGAATGGACCATGAGTCACAGCACGACTTTGATGAAACCAACAGACTTCCTTAGAGGCTGGCACCAGAGGGCTGCAGAATTGGGAGCTGTAGGACCAAAATGAAATAATGAATCAGAGGATGTCACGGGAAAGGTGTTTTGTWATAATGAAAATTTTTAAAACCGAGCGTAAGGCGTGTTTATTTGAAACGGAGCCTTTTCCTTGTGATGCACAAATCACATTTCTCAGGAAGGTTTTTAACTGTGCACAGAGAAATCCAGAATAGGATTGTGATAAAAAGGAGGGGAAACAGGGCTRGGCAGAGGATCACCCACTGCAGGGGGATGAAGCAAAGGCACAGGTACAACCCTGTCAACCTGCTCAGTAAATCACCCCTCACCAAGCATCAGAGTAAAGCAGAAAGCAAAGAGTTAATTTGCTCACATCTCCCAGCAAATGCCTGCTCCCACAATCCCCGGCTCTTTTTGGCCAGAGTTCTGTATTTTTTAGCTGTTCTCAACTCTCTTGTAGAGCAATTATTCTCTAAGTGCAACTGAGGACATTCTCCCTTCTGCTCAGATGAAATTCACTTCAGTTCAGTTTGGTGGTAGCTCCTCAGAGCACCTAAGGAAATCTCCTGTCCTTAGAGTCATCCTTGCAGCTGCCCAACAATGGGAAAGTGCTAAAACACTCGCTGGTTCAGCAGAGRGGGAGGATCAGAGCTGCAGAGCCTGAGGAACGGGACACTCACCTGRCTTGCAGGAGCAAGAGACAAGTGGGATACACGGGAGAGAGAGAAACTCCCAAATCTGGGAAGGGTTTCAGGATTTCCTGCTGCCAAACCCAGCTSCAGAGCATTTATCTGCATCTTTACCACTGCCCACCTTCCCACATTTGTATTTTCAATCACAGATGTTTTCAAAGTCATCCCTACGCTCCAAATATTAAATCTGGAAGAAATGTTCAGTCATGGACCCTCAAAATGAGGGCGTGTTTGGTTTGATTGATTTCATCTCCGGTGCAAATATTCACATCTTTCCTACCAGCTCCTTTTATTTAGGATTAACAAGTACAAGTTTCAGTTGTGCAGCTGTGGTTGTACTTCATGAATGTTGAAATTGAGAATAATTTGTGTTTCTGTTCKTATCAAAGTATCTGCTCTATAAAATAGCTTGGGTCAGCTCTACATTTTTACTGTTTATGAGCAGAAATATTTCTGGCTTATTGGTGTTGTGGATAGCCTTGTTCCTTGCTCTGTTTTATTTAGTAAGACTGTAGCTTTAATAAGATTTTAATACTGAGATTTAAATGGCACAAATTTCAAATAAATGTGCTCACTGATCAAGGCACAAAAGAAAAAATATTTTAATAAATTGAATATTGCCTTCTATCTACTGTTCTCCCAGCAATAATGACTTGCAGTCTGAAATACAATTCAACTCCAGCCATAAATATTCATAGCTGAGAGTCCTTATTTTTCTTTAAACTGTTCTGTGCTGCTGGAAAGTCTAATGTTTCCAAAGTCAAACACTGAGACCTCRTCATAACCACAGGTACCAGAAAAACCTTGATGCAGAAAAGTGGATTTCATTTCAAATAAACCATGAACTGTGGTGGGAAAAAAAAAATATATAGATAGATAGAAAATATAATATAATATATATATTTTATATATAAAATAAATATAAATATTATATAGATAAATATTCTATAAATATATTATATTTATATAATATTTATTTATAAATTTATTTATATATAAAATAGATTTATTTATATAAATATGTTTATTTATTATATAATAAACATAATTATTATATAGGGGTTATATAAATATAACTAAATGATACACTTTATTTGTATCATATTATACATAAATATATGCATGCTGTGTTCTGGTGCACAACATTCCCGTAGGTACAGAGAAATCAAATCCAAGTCAGGCAAAGCTGGGATTGCACAGCCAGATGGGGGCTGTGAGACACTGCAGCCCCACCATGGGGATTGTGCAGCCACACCTGGATCTCACCTGAAGGAAAGCTCTGCAGGAAGAAGAGACCAGCTCCTTTTAARGCATCACTTTGAAAAGCCCAGTTCTGGCTCTGAGTATCAGCCCTGCAGCACTCCAGGAGGGCATCAGGTGCRTGAACATCTCCTTCCTCCCACATTTCTCCTCTCTGCTCCCACCCCCTTGGCTGGGGACCACGTTTCCTTCTAAGCCACACCAGGAGCTTGCAGCTGACATCCCCAGGAGCAGGTGGAGACCAGGACACCCCTGAGCAAGGCTCCCACCCTTACCTGCAGAGCCAGAGGCACTTTGGGCTGTTTGCTGTGCCCATGCACAGGCAGGGGACAGGAAGAAAGGGTGTCTCATAAACCCTGGGACAAATGGGAAGACAGCAGTAATTCAATTACACTGCCCAATAATGTTACCAAAAAGGATGAAGAACTTAAGTAGATAATTGTTTATCCTTTGTGTTCATTGTTGATTCAAAACTAATACAATTACTTGTGCAGGTGATGTCTCAGTTCTGATTCACAGGGGGAACACAGCACTTCTTGTGCCTTATGAGCTGTTAATTCAACATGACAGGCTTGACCTGAGGACACCAACAATGYTGTCATCTCAGCTGCCTGATGGCACAAAGCTGAACTGATCCATTCTGTCTCAAAGGCTCAGGGAATGCTGYGAATTTGGTGGAAATGTGTGGTGGTGTTTGAGGGTCTCCAGGACGAGGGAAGAGATGAGGATCTTGACTCCATGTTTCAGAAGGCTGATTTATTATGATATGATATGAAAATGATATATTAAAACCATACTAAAGAAAGAGAAAGGAGACATCAGAAGGCTAGAAAATAAATTAATAATAAAATTTCGTGACAGATGCAGAGAGTATGACACAGCTGGCTGTGATTGGCCATTAATTAAAAACAATCCCCATGAGACCAATCAAAGATGCACCTGTTGGYAAACCACCTCCAGACCACATATTCCACAGCCATCAGATAGTTATTGTTTACATTTCTTTTCTGAGGCTTCTCAGCTTCTCAGGAGAAAAATCCTACCGAAAGGATCATCATAAAATGTTTTAGTGACAGAAGTGGAAATCTCTCAGGTGACAGCTGTGTGCCAGGGGAGCTTCTGTCCTTTTTTCCCCCCATAACTCACAGCCATGGTCCTCTCACGTTTTGGTTTCACCACCCAAGTCTTTGCTGTATTTTAGCTCCAGGAAGGGAAGGGATGTCACAGGGAAGTCACCTGCAGAGCGGGCATTGGAGCACAGGACACAGCCTGGCTGTGGCTGGGCTGCTCACTGCTCTGCCTCTGTCTCCTGCTCTCAGCAGGAGAGAGCTGCTTCCTTTCCCCCCCAGCTTYCCCTGTCACTCTGTGCCAAAACCCCCATCCTGCTTTCCAGCGGCTCCTTCCCGCAGGAGGAGGCTGGGCTCGTGCCAGGGACCCTCCTCTTTGAGCAGTCCCAGTTTGGGTTTCCAAACCCTCCCACACGGCCCCTGCCAGGTCCCTCTGTGCCCACGCACAGCCCCCTGGGGGAGCTGGTACAGGGGACACTGTGGTGGCACCTGGGACCTCCTGAGGAGGGACAGATCACCCCAAAGCTGCGCAGAGCTGCTGCTAAAGCACCTGCACATCTCAGGGGCAGCATCAGCCTAAAGGCTGGGGAATGGAGCAAGCAGAGTCAGCAGCACCCGAGAGAAATGATTCCCAAACAGAGATCAGACACAAAATACCAGCTAGGAATCAGAGCTGTGGGATGTCTCTTCTCACAGCCTCCTCCTCTGCTGCTGACAGAAATAAACCTGCTCAGCTGTCACTTTGGAGCTGGGGATGGGCCACGGGGAGGCAGGACGTGTGGGGGTGGATGAGGGGGAAGGATTTTTTTTTTCTCTGTGAAAACATCCAGTTTCACCACTGACAAGTCTGACAGGTGGAAACCAATTAAAAAAAAAAAAGATCCTACTCACAAGTGCCTGGCATCTTTGGAGAAGTTCCTCAGTTTTGCCCACTCCTCTGTAGTAACTGCTGGGGGCACTGCCCTCCTGCTGAAACWGGGGCTGGGCTGAGGGATGTGACAGATGAGGGGTGATGTGGTCACATCCCTCGTTTGCACATTTCTGTGGGCTCACACATGAACCACCCTGTTTGGAGCAATGCTGCAGAAATGTTGATTTCAGCCTTGTGCTCCCATTTTCCCATGAGATACTGACAAAGTGTCTCAGGAAGGCATCAGCTATTTCAGTTTGATGCTTGGAAAAGCAAGGATAAGGATTAGCCTACCTTCACCATTCCATTTTCTATTACACACTCAAAAGGATCTGAATGAAAGGATCTGTAAGGCAGGTCCTGCCAATTCATCATCATCACTCAGGCTTGACACAAGAGCAGAAAATTGGTTCTTTCCTTCCAAGGGCCAAGTTTGAATTTWAACACAAGTTTGAATTTAAACACTTACATTCCTGGGAATCTGCATCAGAGATGCTAAACACTATACAACAGAAGAAGCAGGATGGCAAAAGAATGTTATCATTCAGCTACATTTGCAAAATTCCCATGCAAAATAAATGTGCATTAGATGACTGCTGCAGCATCTCTGAATTGCAGGCACTTCAATGTTTTAAAATTCCCTCATGAGCTTTGCTCTGCCAGCTACTAAGCAAGTTTCCCCCTGCACCCTGCAGAAAGTAAGTGTGGAGAGCTGCCAACACTTTGTAGGGCAAAGCTTTTCCCGAGAAAAGCTTTTCCAGAAAATCAACTTGCTTTTTGTCACTTCAGAAAAGCCCCAGGAGGTCTGAGCCCCGCAGGCTGAGACAGAAGCAGTCTGGGTTTAATGTTCCARGAACAGACCAGCCACCAAGAGCATCAGCTCCTCCTCAGCTCTGCAGGTTTGGGAAACATCACCACAGGCTCCCTGGTTGTGCTGCGTTTCCAAGCCAGGAAACCCAACAACCATCCACCSCTTTCCCAGGGATTCTCCTCACAAACAGGGGGAAACTTCAGAGGGAACATCTGGGTAAGCTCAGCAAACGTGGTCAAGTGGCCACAGCAGTGCAAAGGGTTTGGGTTTTTCAGTAATTATCATGATGGGCTCTAATGTCAGGAGAAATCAAGCCACTGTTTGGATTTCTCCTCATTACAGGACAGGTAGGACAAAGCATTTTGTGACAGCAGCAACAACTCTTTCTTAAATTAGAGTATTAAATTCAAAGTACTAAATTAGCTGTGGMGATCCTACTAAGAGCAACCACAGCAAGCAGTCCCTGGCTTTCCCTGGCTGACAGCAGAGATCTCACCTCAGTGCTGCAGCCTCAGCTCAAGCAGAGGAGTCTCTTTCTCTCCCTCCAATGCTCCTGTCACAGCTCTTTTTTCTGCATGTTTGTTCACCTCTCAGGATGCTGCCCACTCCTGTGATCCATTCCAGAGCTCACGCYTTGGAGCCTTTTAAAACGTTTCCCCTTTCTTGAGTGCTGCTTCTCTTCAAGGAGCCACCGTGGCCTGCTGAGCTAAGTCAACATCCAC
>JACDOX010000060.1:3849743-3867059 GCA_014549065.1 Cardinalis cardinalis
ATCACACAGCGAGGCCCCATAACCCCAGCTTACCCATTGCTGCCCTAAAAAAGAATCTGTGTGGTGATGACTGACAGAAGGGCTGATTGGCCAATGTCTCTTACTCTGCACTCATGAATTTTCATCCCAACACCTTCCTCCCAGGGCTTCCTGAGAGCCAGGCTGATTTTATTGAGTGTGACAGGAGATAACAGCGCCTCATAATAATTGTGCTTTATTCCATTGTGAAAACCATATAATGCAGCAACCTGCAGCTCTCTGATGAGCAAAGGGACACTAATCTGAGCTATGATGTGGGTAGGGGAGCTCTGSCTGCCCTCACTCCATCCCACACAAAGAGGAACACCCAGGAGGTTGGAGTTGACATCCAAAGCATCTCATGACTCACTTGGTCCCCTCATGGGCAGCACAGAAGAGATTGAATGGGAGCAGAAACACACTGGAGTGCACCTCCAGGGAATTGATAAAATGGTTTGCCCTACCTTGTTATTCTAATGTATTCCTAGGGACAGGCAGTTAAGTGCAGGGTAAGTCCAACAAGGGAATCTTCTTGGGCAAGAAAAATCTTGCTTTCATTTGTGAGACTCAAAGGAATTGACGACTGAAAAGTTCTCCAAAACCAAAGGGAAGATTTCTGCCTAGATCTGTTTCTCTCATATGGGCATCACCACCATGTGTTAGAGGGACAGGAGGTGCAGCAGGTTGGACCCTGGCAGTGTTGAGAGCAGAGGAACAGGACCCACATGTGTTCAAGGTTTTTTGTCCCACGTGCTGTCGGACTCCTGGCTGCACAGTGGCTCCTAGCAGTGGCTGGGATTCAGGCTGCAAGCACAGAAAAAAACTGGCGGCACATTTGCTAGCAGAAAATCAGGAAGTTTGGTGAAGATTACAGCCAGCGCAGGAAGAAAAATTGCTCCAAATTCTTTTTGCATAAAACCACCAGTACAGAAATATCAGTATCCTAAAGGAATGCTCACATATTTCATTTCTTCCTTTCAGCTCCATCGTTCTCCAGTGACTTTCAGTTTGCTCCACTTGTAAAATATTTTCTCCAGCAATAATGACATTGATGCTATTTTCACTAGCCCTCCATTTCCTGCTCAKGCTAAGTAACACTCCTGGAGACTGATACAGGGAGTGTGTTGCTGTCACTTGAAAGCAAGAATTAATTAAGGTGCCTACAGGCATCCCTCAGGTGTAGTCCTTGGCTGAGCACAGCCAAAATGAGACAGTGGAAGGATCACATCTGGAAAAGGGAACATGGATAGAACAAAAAGCTCCAAAAAGGTCATGCAGCACCTCCATGCACACATACCAGAACATGCCCCACATGTGGAGGCACCGGCATGAATTTTGTGAAATCATGGGAAGGGTTACTCAAAAAAACCCCCATGGATCCTTGCAAAGGCACATGRCAGATTGTTCTTTCTGATTTGTTGCCCAACCCAGATTTTTGGTCTCTGTGCTTTTCCCATTTTCCCATTCTTTGGTTGACATGGTGGAATTTCATCTTCATCTCAGGAAGGASTGATGAGCTATGATGCTTTTCCCTCTTAGCAGCTCTCTGCACCAGCCTGACAACAATAAGGTGGAGCACAAGAGATGTAAAAAATTCTGATTTTAGGAAGATTTCAGACTCACAGCTGATTCTCAGTGCACTGATCTGGCAAACATTTTATGATGCTGCATGTGAAGGACGTTGTGTGAAATTATTGTACTACATTTAATTAGCTCTCTGTCTCCTTTTCAGGTCTGCTACACATACATTTCCTTTCTTCCTGTTCAATTAATCTACACTGCTCTCTTCCAACTTGTGTTTTCATTTAGCAGTGTAGCTGACTCTGTAGCTGGTTGTTTACTGAGGAAAGTGGAACTGAGGCAATTTGTACAGGATTAAAAAAGCCCTCCTGCCCTACAATATGCATTTCTAGTGGCAGACACAGGCACAGACTCCGCCCTGTAAGCCCCAAATAGCTGAGATTCCCCCTGGCTGCACTGTGTGAAGCAGGGCTGCAGCCCAGCTCTGGTCTGTGCCATTCTACCTCCTGGGCAGCATTTTAAAGTCTGGAGGAGCCAATGTCCACAGCCTTGTATCAAAGTCGTACATCTGCCCACCTTTGGATAGAGAATATGTTCTGATTCATTTGCAACTCAATACCATATGCAGCAGAGCTGTGTTAATTCAACTGTTTGGACACTGYATCTGGGTTTGGATTAGCAGAAATTCCCATTCCTGTGCTGGAATGATAATATTCTCACTACTTGTTTTTTTAGTGCTGCTTTTCACTAAACAGGAAGACACCTTGGCAGGAGCAGAAGCAGACACAAATATGAGCATTAACATAAACACAGCACATCCACAAAGTGATGCAGGAACTGTTGGCAGCAGAAGGATCAGAGGAGCCACAATCCAGAGARCATCACTCAGGAGGGTTGGGAGGAGCAGGAAGGTGGCTGATGAGATGATGTGAGCTATGCAATCAAGGACAATCACACACTAATTTTTACCATCACAGCTAAATACTGGTTAGCAAAGCATATCCCAGTGGCTTTTCTTATAGCCTTGAAGCAGCCCAACCTGCAGCCATCACCACTGGATGGAAAGAGTAATGTCAGAGACATCTTTTATGAGAAATCCTTTCCTTAGGATTTTTCTCCTGAGAAGCTGAGAGGCCTCAGGAACAAAATGTAACCAATGGTTATCTGCTGCTGTGGAATGCAACAGGTGCATCTGGGATTGGTCTCATGTGGTTGTTTMTAATCAATGGCCAATCACAGCCCAGCTGGCTCGGACTCTCTGTCCCAGACACAAGCCTTTGTTATCATTCCTTCTTTTGCTATTCTTAGCTAGCCTTCTGATGAAATCCTTTCTTCTACTATTTTAGTATAGTTTTAATATAATATATATCATAAAATAATAAATCAAGCCTTCTGAAACATGGAGTCAGATCCTCATCTCTTCCCTCATCCTCAGACCCCTATGAACACAGTCACAGTAATATATTGTCTCATAAACTGATGGCAAGGAAATCTATGCAGATTTGTTTTTCATCCACAGTGAAGCTGAGATTTGGTCCTCTTCAATCTCTCAGTCACTGAAAAAATAATTTGATGGGACTTTGCCTACTCCTCCCTTCTCTGAGTTCTGCTAGGATTTTCTTGGGATGTAGATTCAACAGCCAAAGCAACTCTCAGAAAGCTCAGGTGTAAAGCCAGGCTTCCAACGTTGGAATTTATACACAGGGGARCAAGTATTTATGGTTGCTTCTGCCAGAATCTGTGCACAAACCCTGAGTGTATTTGTTGGTGAGGAAGAGAAGTGAATCAAGGTAGCAGTACATGAAATTGCATTAACACTCTCCCTTCTTTGCCAACAAGAATTAAAGCTTGGGGCCAAAGGTCTATTCCTCACCTGATTTTATTATCTGGCCTGGATTTAATTGTGAGCATCTGTTATCAGCTCTGTTCATTCTCTCCATCAGGCTCCAGACAAACACACACAGTCACACACAAAAGCCTCCCCCTGCTATTCCAGCTGTCTCCAAAATGCACCAGTTTTCAGGGCAGCATCAGTGAATCCTGGGATGCCAGAGGGAAGCTTAAATGAAGGTGGACAAAAACATCCAGCCAGTTAAAAACCTGCCACATTAGAGTCACATAAATAAATGTTGTAGTGGCTGGAAGGGGAACAAGTCCTAACATCAGGGTTTAGAACAGCAAGGA
Source organism: Cardinalis cardinalis (assembly GCA_014549065.1). Lineage (NCBI taxonomy): Eukaryota > Metazoa > Chordata > Aves > Passeriformes > Cardinalidae > Cardinalis > Cardinalis cardinalis. The sequence continues at coordinate 3,853,467 of JACDOX010000060.1, forward strand.
TTAGAAAAACATGAGGAAAGGATCTGTTACTGAAAAGCCAGCCTGAGGAAGTGATCACCCTCTCTGTTCACCCAGTTTTGTCTGTAGGTTTACTTTTTTCATTGATTATTTATCACTCAGCTCCATTCTGTACTTCCTTCCCCMTCCCTGGAAGTGTCCAAGGCCAGGCTGGATGGGGCTTGGAGKAACCTGGGACAGTGGAAGGTGTCCCTGCCCATGGCAGATGAATTTTAAGGTCCCTTCCAACCCAAACCATTCTATGAATCTCTGAGTAGTCCTGCTGCTGACAGCCAAATTGTTTTGGGGTTTTCCCTCTCTGTTCCCTCACAACCCCCTTTCTGAAGTTCCCATCACAGGCTGGGACCAAATGATAGTGAAAATGTGATTTTGTAACATGAAATTTCATGACATGCCCCTTCCAAGCATATGAATTCAGAAGTGGCAGCCTCAAAACAGCCCCACTGCCACAAGTTTGAGGCCAAACACTCAAAGAGCCTTTATTTATGATTTCCAGCAACTGTTAGTAAGCACAGCCTAAASTCCACATCCAGACTGTAAGGAAAGCATTTGGAATACATAAATACCCCTGGTCAGYGCCCTGCCTGTGGTACAAATGTGCCTGTAAGAGCCCAGCTTGTAAATCTGGGCCAGAGCCAGCTGAATTCAAAGGATGATTTCCTATCATCTCTGATAGGCTTTGGGATCAGGCCCAGCTTGCCTTAAATCAGGCATCTGGCACTTAAATAAACTAAAAGGTTTCTTAGTTTGTGGTTTTCAGCCAGGCTGGCAGCAATATGTTGTGCAAAGAGAAAGCTCTCATGTAATATTCCTTCCTGGCTATAGCTTTGTCCTAAGATGACAAATGTTTCCAAATAGATTCACATGATGTAATTCTATTATGGATGCTCTGTGCATGTTTCATGATGGGTCCCTCTATTTCTATAAATCCCTTCCTGAAGCATATTTTCTATTAACTATATTGATTTATATGTGTCAGAGACCATATGCTTAAAGGAAAAGGACAAACTAAGGGTTTTTTGTTCTTTTTTTAAGGAAAGAGAAGCAGGAAATAACAGAGAATAACTGTAGTATGTGAGGGCAATTATCTGCTGAAAGAAGAGATAAAKCCTGTTCCTAAACAAATCAGGTAGATGGGGACAGATCACTCCAGCATGAAATTAGCCCTTGTTTTTTCTACAGAAATGTCCTGTCAGAGGTTTGTCTGTTCAGCTGAAATCTGSTTTCTGCTCAACCCTGAGAGAACTGATCAAGTACTTGCATGACCTGACGGGCACAGATGGAGTTTTCACCTTGGCCAAGCAAGGGAAAGTTGTCAGCTGTGCCAGGATGCTGTGGCCTTGGCTGATGTGATAATCAGAGACTCCAACGTGTTGCAGGGATCCTGTCAAACCCTCCTGACACTGCTCCTCCATCATGCTCTGACAGCCTCTGTTGGTTTTTTCAGTTTTCTACACAYTGCACCTTCAAACATCCCTCAGCTGCTGCTGTTTCACGAGGAGCAAAAAGGGACAATTTGTACAGAAAGGACCAAGCCCTTCGGTGCCACAGGACTCTCAGCTTGGTCTGTGCATCCCTGACCTGCACTTCCCCTTTCTTGTGCCTAGAAATAAATGTATGCATGAAACCCCTGGCACTCAATGCCTAGGGGATCTGCTTCTGGCCAAGCATTTTCTGCAAGGAATCCCATTTGTTAAATTCTCTGAATCCTAATTAGAGAAGGCAGTTCCTAACATTTATTGTTTTTCATGTATATCTTTGGCTTTTACAGTCTCTTCATTCCCAATGGCCCAAATAGTTTCTGTCATGTCTTGCTGATAATCTGACTGTGATAAAACCTCTCTTAGTGTTATTAATCTCTCATGTGGAATCATGTGAGCTTGCCAACGCCTGTTTCAAGAGCCTTTGAAATTAATTCTCCCATTGCAGAGGGTTGGACTCAATGACCTTAGAGGTATTTTCCAACTTTAATGATTCTGTGAGCTGATCTTATAGACCAGGCTTTAAATACGAGAGAAATGTCAAGATTACATTCATCTGCACAGGGACTTACTGCAAATTTTATTYGGTTATCTTAGGTCTGTGGCTGCCAACTGCTATTATACCAAAGGCACTCGTAGCTACTTCAGCTTTTATTATATTGATTAAACAACATGGACACAAAGCAAAAATTGATTTCTGAGCACAGTGAAAAGCTCTTCCTTCAGCTCAGGAGCATCCCTGACAGGATGCAGGCTGGCCCAGGCAGTGTTAGGGCAACGGGCTGCCCTTTGCAGTTTCCATCCTCTCCCAGGCTTGTCTCCCCATGTTCCTCCTCTCCCAGATTTGCAGTGACATCCCCAGCAGGAGCTGCTGAAGCCTTGAGCTCTCTGCCAATCATTTGCTGCCTCTGATGAGAATTGGATGCTCTGGGCAATCCCGGGGGAGGGTGGAGGGCAGGGAAGCAATTAGCAATCCACCCACTGCAGGGATGAAACCATTTGCTCCAGCAGCTGTGGGGGCAGCTGGAAGGAGGAGTTTCTTGGATTAGGATGCCTCTTGCTGCTCTCTTTTGGATGAAGGACTGGAGGGAAAAGATGAATTGGGATATAGCTGTGATTTCAATGTTTTTCAGTCTCTTCAGGCTCTCTTTTCAACAATGGCAGGATGTAAGATATACAGCAAGGGCAGAAATGTGGGAAATTATATTAATGAGAGAAAAGCTCAAGCCAAAGCGTTCTTTGGAGGAAATGAAATCTCTCTGAGTCGTGGTATCTTCTCTCAGCATCTTTCTTTGTCTGATATTTTGGCTAATGGCCATGTCTCCTGGCTCTCTCTCCTTCCCTGCTCCTGGAGAAGGTGTTTTATTCCAGCAGTGGGCACGTTTCTGGGGTTTGGATTGGTTCTGTTCAGTGCAGAACTGTAGTCTGCCTCCGAGGTGGAAGCAGTGCCTTTGAGAGCAGAGACTGAAATGCACCCAAGCCATGGATGTGTGATATTTCTGTCCTGTCACATCCCATTAATGAGAAAAGCTGGCAAAACGTTGATGTTATGGTAGAAGTTGGTGTTATGGTAGGAATTGATGTTATGGTAGAAGCTCTTTCTGCCAAGTTTTATTTGGTTTACTGTAGCACCTCTAGACAACAGCAAAGCCAATGTCCCTGTGGGTTTGATGTAGCTCTAACCTGGACACCCCTCGTCTACATTTGGTTTCCAATCTGGCCAAAATCCAGAGATTTTGGAGCATCAGATCAAAAATTTCATTTTGGGCTCATCACTGTGACAGGTGGGTGAGTTCACTCCTTTCATGGCTTGAAGATAAGCAATTTTTTTTTCTCAAGTATCAGCACAACTTTTATTGAGTCTTTGCAAGCAAGATTCTATTGTTTAGTCAGAGTTATTGTTGCTAGAAAATGAATGGTTGTGAGGGCTGCTGGGGACTGGAACTTTCCCTGGATTTGAATTGAATGATAAATCTAAATTAACTCTGCTATAGAAATGAAAGGAAGGCAGCAGCTGTCATAAATCTGTGTCTTTGTGGAAAGAAAAGTGGAGCTTCCTGCCGATGTGCAGGTGGTGGCTCTGGGTCCCAGTGCATGGTTTGCCAAAGGGAGTTACACCAAGGTTCAATGAATCAAACAGCTGTAACTGCTTTGGGAGAGACTAAAAACCCCCTATTACAATAAAAAAACAACCAGSCAAATTATTTCTACCTTGCTGTTTCCTGTGGCTGAGAGTATGGCCTTATTCTTAGGAGAAACAGTAGGGTCAAAGATGAGTCCTGGAGCATGACTGGGACAATTTCCAATACTTTGTGCATCATTTTGCACTCCTTTATCTCTCAGCAGATCCCAGATGTGGGAATTTCCCCTAGATGTGTGTAGTGGTGCCATAGCAGTGATGACTTGCAGTGATCTGCAAGATAGGGAGCAGAAAATTGCCAAAACCTGGAAATACATTACARTGAGCACACCAGGGAGTCCAGGGTCATGCAAAACCAGAGATAAGACTGTGCACTGCTGAGCAACACAGACTCCAATTCTAAATTCACTGGGACATGTTAGGATGGAAGACAGAAGCAAAGGCAAACTACTCAAATTTTCAGATAGACTTTTCTCATCACCGAAACTTTATCCCATTTAAAATTTAACATAAATAAAATAARTAAAAATTATTTTATTTATTTATTTTATTTAAATAAAATTTAACATAAATAATTTTTAAACATAAATTAAATATATTTTTTAATATCTCTAGAGAAAAATGGATTATGGGATTGGAAGAGCTATGGGCAGAGCTGGGATCTAGATGAGCCATGTCACGCGTCAGTGGTTTTTACCACAACTACAACATAAAAAGTTCATCATCCTCTCCTGCCTGCAAAGTGAGTTTGTCATTTCCTCTGCTTAGAAAGGGAAAAAAAAGAGACAGAAAGATGGAAAYGCTGTTCTTCTCTTGTAGCCCATCTCCCAAAACATCACATCAGATGTGATAGCTGTGAGTGAAAGTGGGTCACTCARCCACAACAAGTGACTTTAATTAAACTTCTTGGCAGGATCCAGGAAGACACTGTGTTCACACCTCTAATTTAATCTTTTTTGGGTGGCTGCATACAGCCACAGGATCCCCCTTTGTCCCTGTGCTCTGCTGGCATCCTCTGTGGCCTCTGACCCCACCAGCCCATTTTCACACAGAAGAAAAAAGGAGAAAAGCTCATGGAGCTGAGTGCCAGGGGCTGGATGGTTGGTATTTTTGGGATGCCCCTTTCTTCCCTCCCTGCTCTCCTCAGAGATGGTGAGGGGAGGCCAGGCTGGCACTGAAACAAGCAGCCCCCACTGCCCTGTGCATTGGGGTGGGAGATTTCGGTGCAAGGATGAGAACTTTTGAGCCAGCCCTCTGCAAAATGTGGCAAGGTGATGCCTCCTGCTCTGAAGCCCCGAGCTGTGCCCTGCTGCCTCCTCCATCAGGCTGGATTCGATTAAGCCCAGCAGCAGCAGAGTGCATTACACAGCATCCTGGGGTATTAACCTGAATTTGTGCTCAGTCTGTGTGCATCAGATGATAATGGCTCCCTGTCAGCAGAGCTGGTTGGGAAAAGGAAGACAATTAATACAGGCATAATGAAAACAGAGAGAGTGGGAATAATTACATTTCCTAGTTCTTGTTAGAGGCCTAGTGTGGCTCAGGGAGTGGCCTGAACATGGCAAGAAAGGAAGAAAGGAACAATTAAGGGAATCCAGAAGTGAGGGGAAAAAAAAATATTCCCACAGAAATTAAGACCAGACAACAGAACTTCTTTTTTTTCTTCTTTCCTGAAACTATTTGACAAGTATTTGTTGGGTTTATAGGAAGAAAAAGGTGTTTCTCGGGAAAGGTCTRAAGTTCCAGGCACCTTATTTCTGTCTTCCAGGCTTCTCATCAGAGGAATCAAACTTGATTTAGCACTGATTACTGTCTGTCCATGAGTCACCTGTAATTTAGCCATCACTGATTTAGAGAGGTACCAGGCATAAATGGACATGGAGTAGAAGCCAGTGTACAACTGAGATTTTTCTATCAAAGACAATAACTCATAACACAGAAAACAGGCCACAGCTGATTTAAAAATGATCACACTCTTGGAGAAGTAGTGAAAAACTTGTCAAACTCTATCTTCTGCAGATTTATTTTTTAGCAGGTATATCTTACATATTCAGAAGTCCCTGGAGGAATAGATGAAACAGAACAGGTTTTTAGGATGCCACCTGACAAGTGAGTCTTGCGGTCAAGATATTGGACTGGGAGTGAGAAGAATGTGATTTAGACATGTAACATCATATTTATTCTTCTGATGCCTCCAAAATAAATAAAATAAGAAAAAAAAAACTCAGTATTGTTGCCCAGCCAGAGGGTRCTGCAGTGATGAATTCATTTGTGCTCTGAGGCACCCAAGCAGAACCGAGGCTGCAGCCTCAYTGGGACCAAGACAGATGCTGCACACCCACCACTCACCTCTGGGTCACCAAGTCACTCCAGACCCTCTGAATGGAAGTGACAGACACAGGATGAATTGCAGGGCTCTGGGAGAAATGGATCTGTCGTGTGCTTCTGGCCCTGTCACCTGCCCTCTGCCCACAAATCCATTTATTCCACCCTTCTCCATCATTGCAAGCTCCAGTCTGCCAGCATTTGACAACTGAATCCTGGCTTTGATGAGGAATCTTTAGGAGCTTCTTTGGGMTATCTGCAAGGTGAGCACTGTTCTAATCCACCAGTGCTCAGGTATCTGGGCACAGGGTGGGAACTCTCTCCCATTTTCTCCTTAAATTATTGCTTTGCATTTGTTGATTTTCCGTCCCTGGAAGGATTCAAAACTAGGTTTGATGGGGCTTGGAGCAACCTGGTCTAGAGCAAAGTATCCCTGCCCATGGCAGGAGGATGGAATGGGATCAGATTTAAARTCCCTYCCAACCCAAACCAGTCTGTGATTCTGTGATTTAAAGAATATTCAAACAGAAACCCTGCAGTCACCAGCAACCAATTTCATCTCCCATGTCAGGGAATAAGTTACCACACATTACCAATAGAGGGAGAATGTAATAATTCTAGAGAGAAATGTTGTTCCAAAGGAACTCAAATGGACCCRAATGGAATAATACAGCACAAAAAAAAACCCTCATCACCAGCTACTTGCAGCAAGCACAGCATCAGCCACACTACCCCAAGGCAGCCCTGTCAGGATCAATGACATCTTTAATTAATCCAGCCAAGACAAAAACAAAGGAAAAAAAACCTCTGTGTTCAATATCTTCCTTGTACTTTGTACACATCACAGAGATGAACTCGGGGGAAGGCAGCGTAATTAAAGCATTTTGGTACCCAGGCATCCATCAGSTCTCCCTGCACTTCCAACTGCCTTGCAAGCTGGATGGGAAACAGCTGTCTGCACCACAGAAGGATCTGAGACTTTGAGCTTCTGGTCTTTTAGAAGCCTGATTAGCCACAGAGATTTTATTGGGCCTTTGTAGGGGCTGACCATTGAAATTGTGGTGTCACACACTCCTTACGAGGATATTTGCTTGTGTTCATTCAGTACCTGCCCTCTGCTACAGTTTCTAAGGAGAAAGCTAAGAAAACATATTAATCTCTCGGCCTCTAGACCTCAGCTTTTATTTTAAATTACCCCCTTTGCTTTGCACCTGGAAGGTTTGAGAGTGAAGCTGCCCAAGGCCACAATTTAATTTGGGTGAGTCACACACCTAAGCAGACCTGAGAAATTATTGGCARCAGCACCAGCCCAGGGACAGCCCTGCAGACCAGTGCATGGTCTGAGGTAGACCAGATTGTTATTAAACATGAACTCAGCACAGATAATGTTTTAGAAACTAGAAGTTTATTAGGCTCAATATTGACACTCCAATCCCSAGCAGTTGACAGAACAAGCAGAATTCATCTTCTGCCTGACTGGGCACCCCTCTGCTCCTCTCACACTGACAGACTCAGCTGAAGCACATTTGCAGCTTTCTTGGCACATAAGTCAAGGATTTTTGCCATCTGAGCTATCTGAGGSCAGACTGATTCCCTGCCTGGCCATGCACACCCAGCCCAGGACAGGGCACAGCACCTTGGTGCCAGGGGGAACAGGACAGCTCAGAGCCAGGTGACACTGTGACACTGCCAGGAGGGAGCTGTGCACTGAGAACATGCAGATATGTGTTTGTGTGTGTGCTGGAATCCAATCCAAACCTCCTCAGAAARCAGAGCACTGCATTGACACTGATGGGATTGGGAGGAAATTCTGTCCACTGTGTATACTTGAAAGACAAAGGTAAGAGTAACAGAAAGCATTTTCTCTTCTGATTCAGCCTCCCTAGATGCCTTTCCTATTACTCAGGGGAGTTTTACACTATATTTGGAGCTGCTGAAGATTTCTAAGGATTTTCTGCTTGACCATGAAGGCTGGGGATGGACTCAGTGCTCCTGGCCCATGGAGCTCAGGTGCCATCAAGGCCTTCCAGACAGCTCAGATGGCTCCAGGWAACACATCAGCTCCCTGGAGCACACAGAAATTCCACCTCTGAGGGGCTGAAGGAACTTCTCTGCTTTCAAGTATGGTTTTTGCCACAAGTGCCCTGTGCTTGTTYTAAAGCACAATTTAACAAACTGTACCACAAAAAAACCTCTCGCTGCTGCCACTTCTTCTTGTTTTTGTGTTGCACGGGGTCACTGGAGGAAGCAGGGCTCTCTCAGACTCCCTGGGTTTCTGTGATTCCTCCTTTCCTTCAGGCAGAAAAGCAGATCTCTCTGGAGGGAGCACCTGCAGGGGGTCCAGACAAGGATTTTCTCATCAAGGGAACTGCCTGCTGTGCCTCTGCAATATTCACTGAAAATTGGTGTCTATTCCTCAGAAATTCATACCAAAGCAGATCCAAGGCAGACATCAACCACTTCTCATCCTAATGGAAAAAAACTCTAAAAAGCTGTGAATACCAGCTGATCACACCAGTGAAAAGGGCAGCAATTCAATTAGCCAACCCATTAATTATTAACACAGTATTTGTTTCTTCACTTTCCTGAGGAAAAACATAAAACTGTACCATAAAAATCAAAATGGATGATAAAAGCAATCCCTGAGCGTGTACTTATCAACTCTCACTTTCAAATTTGCATAGAGCTGCCACCTGTAAGGAAAAAAAAAGTCCTGTTTGAATCTCATTTCAATCAAACCCACGCAATGAGCAGAGGGATCCCCATCCTGCTGAATGTGGGTGTCTGGCAGCAACTTCAGCTGGTTCCCAACACCTGCTGGTGATTCCAGCAGCTTCATCTGCAGGATTTTTGGCTGGCTGCTTGACTGGGTTTTTACAGCTTGTCATCCCTGTGAGATGGGGATGGTCCAACCTGCCATCCCCATCTGTCAGAGGCTCCAAGGCTTTGCTGTCCATTCTTCTGCCTYTCACAGCACAAATTGGTGTAATTTGGTCCATTTGCACCTTTCCTGCATGCCCTGTGCCCGTCCCACTGTGACAGTCACTGCACAGCTCTGCCGAGAGGCAGGACCTGCTGGAAACCCTCTRCAAGCTGAAGGCAGAGGGTGGAGTGGCTTTTGTGAATTTTGAAAACAGACAAGGTGGGGAAACACGTTCTGCAATGTCACTTTCACAGAACCACAGGATGSTTTGGGTTGGAAGGGACCAAAAAGCCCATCCAGCGCCACCCCTGCCATGGGCAGGGACACCTTCCCTTATCCCASGGTGCTCCAAACCCCATCCAAGCTTGAACCCTTCCAGGGATGGAGCAGCCTCAGCTTCCCTGTGCCAGAGCCTCAGCACCCTCACAGGGAAGAATTCCTTCCTAACATTTAATCTAAACCTTTTCCAATTTAAAGCCATTCTCCCTTGTCCTGGCCCTATTTTATAGTTTAAACTTAAGGCTGAGCCATTTCTTGAATCCCAGCCCAGGGTCTTCCCTGAAGCCAATTTTCTGAGCTTTGACTGTGATGGGATAACTTAAAAATTACCCCTTTGTTATCAGCATCACCATTTTGATCCCATCCTGTTACCTCTCCCCAGGTGGAACAACTTTCAGCCCTGCAGTTCATCTCAAACTCCAGAGAATGAGCAAGTCACTAACCAAGCTGAGAGCAGCCAGAATCTGGCCTTTAGAAGGGGCTGGGATGCAAAGGGGAGAGCAGAGGGTTTCCAGGGAGTTTAAAGTGTCTGTCAAACACACACCAAAGCTCCAGTTAAGTGAGCTGTGGAAAGTTTAGTTCATCCCAGACTGAACTCATTTGTTGGTGAGTAATGTTAATGAACCCAGGCTGCTCTGGCTGGAAACAGAGCCTGAGTGTGCATTATTTGGAGTTCATGCATTATTTGGAATGCATGCATTAGCCACCACTCGTGCCTTAATTAGTTTTTCAGAGACTGTGTCTGAACAGAAAGGTTATGGAATAATAAGTGATAATGGCCTCTTATTGTATTTGCTGGTCTCTCCTGATTTATGGGACAATAAAAGAAAGATAAAGAGAAATAACTTCTTTTCATCAAAGTTATCCACGTTGTGGGCAAAAATCAAGCATGTATGTATTTCACAAATGATCTGAAGCTCTCAGAGTCRGAGAAGTTCAGCTTTGATGGAATTCCTCTTTCAAGGGACAATCTGCCTGCCAAAAAGCAGACATTTTTCATAGAGCCTTTGGAATCTGCCAGCTCCCTGTAATCCACTTGACTGATGCTCCAGCTCTCTTTAAAGAGCAGATCTGCATGCAAGCTACATGCCAGGACAAAGGGAACAGGGCAAGAACTGAAATCCATCAAGGCTTTCTGGCAATGCACTGAGGTTCACAAAAAGACTTGGACCTGGAGAAACAGGGCAGGATTTAATGAGGAAAAGGGGCTGATTGWTGGGAACACAAAACAGGCCAGGATAGTAGACAAAGACAATGTCAGATTTCCTGGAGAGAAGGAGGACAGCTCTTGAAAGATGGGTTTTTATTTCTTAACAAAGATTTTGCATTTTGTTAAAGCAGATTATGGAGCAGTGCTCACAAAGGCAGAGACAAGGATCTACCTGGAACAGAAAACCCAAACTCGCCCCCTGGGAGAATCTCCTGACAAAGCCTCAAAGCCTGACCCCTTCTGCCCTGTTTCTTAATGGGGAACCCCATTATCTCCTTTTTATCCCCAGGCCAGGGAGAGATCCCCCTGATCTTGATCCTGATCCTGACCCCAGGGCAGCAGTGGCCATTTCTATTTGCACAAACCTCTCTTCAGATCCTTGAGGACATTCTCATGCTGGAAATATGTGGAATCCAGGCCCATTCCCTCTGGTATGTCACAGCTGGTCTGTTCTCATCATTTCCTTCACTCTCAAATATAACCTTTTTTACCTTCACTCCCTTTCCTGTCACTTCTCTATTATTGATGAAACAAACAGGGGGGTTTTGGACTTTTTTTTACAAAAAAATGAACATTTCTGTGTTCCACATAATTGTGCCTCAATGTAATTGTGCAAGGCTTGATTTTGCCTCTGAGAGAACCGTTTGCACACACAGACTCCCTCCCTCCCTCAGGTATTTTCCTTTGCCTTATTGCTCAGAATGAAATGTAAACACTCTACTCCCTGCATGGTTCTGCATTTCATTGTGTCTCATTTCCATACTTCCAGTTTCCTAGCAAGTCACACTCCATGATTTATAGCAAAAGGAAAATAAGAGACCAATCTGTCAGCTCTGTCRTTGAAAACCTGACACAAGAGAATGTCTAGAGAATTGCCCCTAATCAAACAATTAGTGAAATTGCAGTGTATTTAATTATTGGTAAACTTACCACATACCCTTAGCACACAGCAGTCAAAACCCATTCAGAAACTATTTTCCTTTGGAAAGCTGCTTTCTTGTGTCAGGATAATATTTGCCATGTTCAAACTTCTCAGCCTGGATTAGCAGAGTCTTTAATGTAGACAAGGATTACTGTATTGTTAGCAAACTTATATATTCAAAATCTGATGCCATGGTGATGCAAGCAGTATTTTCTTCAAAGTYTGGAGTATAAATTAAACACTGAGGGAGATGAAAATCATCTAAAGCTGTTCTGAAGATCACAAAGGAACAGTGAGAGTGACATAGACGCTTTTTCATTTCAACAAGAAATTTAATTTTACAGAACTTTAAAACCAATCTCTGACAAAAGCTTTACACAAACTGTTTTTTTCCACCAGAATTTTTTTTTTCTGACCAGCCTTGGCTCACAGTCCTGTCACAAACATCTTTAAAGAAGAGAGGGGCTGCACAGCATTGGCCTCAAGAGGAAAAGCCATCTGCAGCTGGAGCTGTCAGCAGGATGCAGAGCATCCTGAAAAGTCCTGGCTATCAAGAGCTCCAAGATGAATCACAGCCACCTGGAGCTGCAGAGAGGGAGAGTGAAGCTATCACATCTAAGGATGAAGAGCCTGTTGCAGGCTTACAGCTCTCATGGTTAGGAAAAGCCTTTCAATCAGCTCAAAGGAGGTGTCCTTATCACTCCAGACAGCAGCTCCTGAGCCTTCCACTCCTAACTCATGGCTTTAATAGAGGGGGGGAGAAGAAAGGTTGGGAACAGGAGATTCAATGAAAACTCCTTCYTAAATTGGAGTGATTCATAGATAATGCTTTATTGAGGTTTTTCCCACTTCAAGCCATCAAGTAAATGCCAGTGAGAAGGATCAGACGCTTCTCCCCCAGAGAGGAAGGACTGAGAGACAGATTTGAGCTTATTCATATGCAGCTACAGAACCTCCTGTGCTGCACTTTTTCRTCTTCTTCTGCCACACAGAAGGGAATTACTGGCAGAGGAGCRCTGGAATTGCCCAGAGCCCTCTTTGAGGGGGACCAGGGTGGGCAATCTCTGCCATCTCTGACACATGATGCATACTTGGCTCTGGCTTCACGTCCCAGAGGAACAAAATTCAGCACCTAAAAGCTGAGGTCAGACACTGCAATAGAGTAAATAAAATCCTGTTATCTTCAGATTGATCCTGGGTATCCTCCTAGTCATGTATCAGTCAGACAAAACAAAAGTCAACAGCAAGGTAAATGGGTGATATTTCATGTTTGTAGTGCACCTGGAAGTAAAAAAAGAAAGACTTTATTCCATTTTAGCTTTGAGATCAACAGGTTTGTCATGTGTTACTCTGACTATAAAGTGGTCCTTGGTCAGACCTTTTGTATTTTGTGTAATAACATGGTGGTGCCCAAAGGACATGGAGCATTTCATCCCTCAGGTTCCTGTCTCTTAGTCCCTTCAGCAATATTTATTTCCCAGAAAACAAATTTCATTTTCCAAAAACTGACTGTTGTGCCTTTTCAGTGTGCAATGCTGAGAAGGAAGGAAACATCTGGAAATTTCATTTAACAAACTTAGGAAGTAAAGTTGTTTTTTGGGGCTGCATATTCTCACTGGAACACCTCCAACTCCTTACTCAAAGCTCTTTTGGTGTCCTCAGGGGAAGCATTATAGCAGAACTGATGCCCTGATGGATTAGACAATTTCTTAATAATTAATGACACTTTCCCTGAGCAGCTTGGTCAGCATCCCACTAAACAGCACAAAACAAATGAGGTAACAACAAAGTAGTTAACCAGGAGGGAAAACAGGGCAGGAGCTCTGAGTCTTCTTTAATTTTGCCAAGCACATTGCAAACCCTGGTGTGGGCAGATGCAAAGCAGGCCTGGTGCTCCCAGAGCTGTGTCACACYGGCCTTGGGGCTCTTTTGCTGTGTGACCACTAGAGCAGAAGGCTTGGCCAATCTCTCCTGGAACTCAGTGGATGCAGGATTTCCTGCAGGGAGAGCTGACTTTTTTACCTTTTAAAAAATTCCTCAGGTTCTCTTGTATCACAGGTGCCTAAGTCTCCATCTCATGAACAAGTAAATACAATCACCGATTAGACTAATAATAATAATAATATATAGTATAATATATAATATATTATATATTATTTATATTGTAATATATTTAATAATAATTTCTGTGTAGTGTTTTGGTAAAAAACAATGCCACCAACTTTCTGAAAGCATTGGGATGTTGGAAGTTTGGAGGGAAGGGAAGGGAAGGGAAGGGAAGGGAAGGGAAGGGAA
>JACDOX010000060.1:3867089-3884486 GCA_014549065.1 Cardinalis cardinalis
AGGGAAGGGAAGGGAAGGGAAGGGAAGGGAAGGGAAGGGAAGGGAAGGGAAGGGAAGGGAAGGGAAGGGAAGGGACACATCTACAAAGGACTGCTACAAAAGGATTTTTATGTGATTTGTCTTATGGGATTTTCTGGCAAGCAGTAGTACGACCATACAAAGAAGAAATGCACCTGGACATTGAACAAAGATTAATGTGACAGGATAAGGCAAAAGATCACATCAAGTGYAGCTGGGGCAAAACAGATTTCATACTTATGACTTTTTTTGGTTTTAAGTTAATGAACACTTTTTTTGCTACTCTTCCCCTTTAAAAAATAAAGTCACTCAAGATTTTTGAACGTTTCTCTCTGGCTGATTGTTTGAGAGCTGCTGTTATTGCCCCAGGTTAGCAGTAATCAGAACACAGCATTTTGAAATGAGCTCAGGAAACTTTCCCCAGGACTCTCAATCCATCCTCTGGACCAGTGTTTTCAGCTCCCCTGTCTGTGGCTCTGCATTAACAAGATTTATGTGGCTTTCCCTTGGCTGGGACAGGGGAGCCTCCTCTGCTCATCCATCACTGTTTTCCTCTGAGCGCCACAGCAGAGCAGTGGCTATCCTGTGCTGTAGGAAATAATGCACTTTCTAGTCTCTCATGGTGTTAATTCACCGGATAAACTCAATGAAATCCCAGAAGGACTGAAGTGCAGCTAGCAGCAGCCCAGAGAAAGAGCTGTGCTATGGAAAACAGCATTTCTTGTGTGAATCCATGGCTGCACTCTGTAGATAAGATAAATATTGCTTATTTAGCTGTCACCAGTAATGAAGATTTTCTTTTCTGCAGGCCAATATTAGTAAGCATTAACACATCACTGCAGCAACTCTGGTTTATTGGGCTTTTTTTTTCCTGKTTTTTTTTGTTTTTGTTTTTTGTTTTGGAGGGGTTTTCTGGCTTGTTTGTTTGGGGGTTTTGTGGAGTTTTGTTTGTTCTTTGTAGGCTCGCTTGTTTGGGTTTTTCTTGTTGTTGCTTGTGGCTTTTTGTTTCCTTGGGGTATTGTTGTGGTTTTGTTTGGTTGATTCATTTGTTTTGGTGGGTGTTTTTTTTTTTTCTTGTTTGTTGTTGGCTAAGTTTCTTTATTGGTCTGGAGTTTTATTTCCAGAAAAACCTAACAGAGTGGGCAGACAGAAGAAATACTGGCAGAAGCCAATATTGAATGGAGATTAGGACAAAGGGAAGGATAAAGGAAAATCCATCCATCCCACTCTTGTTTTCATTTCATTCAGTTTTGGGCACAAACAGAACAGATTTGCTAACTACCCCTGCTGGTGTTCAGTTTGCAGAAACTGAACTGCAATATGAGAAAAAGCWGAAACTGAATTGCAATATGAGAAAAAAGCAAGATAAATGTTTAAATATSTATCAAACACCCAATGATATCTTTAGAGCATTAATTCAGGGAGAAGCAGAACTGCTCTGATTGCAGAAGAGCTGCTCTTCACACACACCCCTGGTGCTGTTAAAACAGTCACAAATGTCTTTTTTTAAGCTTTTGGAGGAATCCCTTGTGTTTTGTAACGTAACAGCTACACCTTAAGTGAACTCCTGAAATCTCTGACAGAAGCACAGGATCTCATTTTCCGTTCATTTTTTCCAGTAGAATTACTCAGTTTACACTGATACATGAGAATAAATAAACCCAGGCTGTGCATTAACATTCTCCAAAAGGCTCATGAAGGTAATTGTGCCTTGATTCCAGGCTCACCTCCAGGGCTGGTTTGTGCACCCAAGGCCAACATTGGGAAAAGTCCTATGGAAAAGCAGAGTGTAATGAACAGCAGCACTCCCAGTACTCCCACACTTCCCTCTGCTSCCCGTGGATCTSCAGGAGCTGTGATGTATGCAAAGGACTCAGGGGGACCCGAATTTCCTCTGAAAATGTTCCTCACAGGAAGCCCAATTACGTTTCTTCATTCAACCACACTGGCTAAATTTGCATTTGCAGAATGAGTATTAATTTCTTCGTGATTTTTTTTGCTCCTCAGAGAGAGATTTCTTGTGGTTTGGGCCATTTCCACCACATGTACAGATTTCCCACCCAGAATTGTGGCTGCTTAGTTACCACAACCTTGTGCACTGTGGTCAGTGCACATCCAATGGAGAAACAGCATTTGCAGCACAGATATCAAACATCCACATTTAAATATTCCTCTGAAATTCAAGATCTGTGTGCCAGCAATTTTAATATAAATAAACAAAGGTGACCTATTTTAGTGCATCAGCTCCTCACTGATCTAGAAGGTTTTTCTAATATTCCATTTTTGCTGTGGGTTAGAGTTTAATCCTTGTTACACATGTGTGACTATGGATCTACTGAAGAGATTTCAGTAGCTCTCACATTGATCCAAATAAGAAAATTTGGATTGTACTGACTTTGCCCAATGTCCCATAGTGAATTTGTGAGAGATGAAATAAAATCCATCAGTTCTGATGTACTCCCTGCTGTTCTCCCCCTTACACAACACTTTGTTACATAAAACTTTTTCTGGGGGAAAAAAAATAAAAAAGGAGAGGGAATGGAAAAAAATAGCATCTTTTTGGTTGTAAGCCAGTTTTCTGTATCAACATGGCAGCAGCGTGTGAAGTGAAGCAAGATTTCCTTATAGCACCATGTGACAAAGCTAATCAAAATAAACATCCAAAAAATAAAGAAATTAAGGGTGAGGTAGCAGACTGTGGGGAGAGCAGATGGTTATTTAAAATAACAGCAAATTTTCCATGCTGACTGCAACTATAGCTCTTGTCACAAAACATTGTTGTTAATGGCGAAAGAGAAGGCAGGAACATCATCAGAGGATTTTGTGGGGCTGGGGAAAGCAAAGGGATGAAAAATATATGGGGAAGAGGGAATTTTCCTCTCTCTCTTGAAAATCTGCTCCAAATATCAGTGGCACTAGAGCAGAGACAGCAGAAACAGCAATGCAGCAGGTGGAAGGAAGATCACATTGATCAAATTTATCACACACAGTAAGAGGTCTCTCCCGAGCCCAAGGACCAGACACTGTGCTAAAGGAGAATCTTTTGTCTTCTCAGGAATGGAAAACCACAAAATTCACAGCTTGCAGTAGTTTGAAGCACAGAAAAGAGGATCCAGACCCTGAGAAAGGAGCTGAGAAACCAGCACTGACCTCAGATCATTGCTGGAGTTGTGCTCAGGATGAGCCACTCTCTCCCAACCTCAAGCACAAATCCACAATTGAGTTCCAAATCATGGCTTTGGCCAATCCTGACATTCCACAGGCTCTTCCCACTTTTAAGGGCAGTGTATGCACCAGATGTGCTTTTTTACAAATTCAGATTTAAACGTTCTGCTGGAACAGGGAGACGCAGCTTCCAAGACAGAGAGTGCTGCAGCCAAGTGCCTCAGACTCAATGCAGAGGGAACCTGGGAGCCTCTGCCTGCAGCATTGCTCTGCCCACTTTGTACTCTGAATCCCCTCTTAMGGCTGAATAAAAGAACTAAAAATGAGGAACTGCAGACCCATTGCTGCCTCTGTGCAGGCCAAGTTTCCAGAGGTGAGCTGGCAGCGGCCTGGCAGAGCGGGGCGCAGCCGGCGCCGCTCGGCGCTGCGGAAGCGCTTCCAGCGCTCCAGACACCCCAGGATCTTGGCACAGCGAGCAGCAAATGCAGGAGCAGCATCTTTTCTGTCTCCTGCAGAGAAGGGGAAGTAGAGGGGCAGAGTCTAAAGCCCCAGAAGCTGGGATGGCTGTGACACAGAGGATGCAGCTGCAGTTTTTGCCGAGGATCCTGTGGATTTCTCAACACACACCACAGGCAGCTGTGTTGGACGTGGTGGTACCACCCTGAGCTGGCCTCTGACAATTCCCAAATCTGGGAGACTCACCCTCCCTTATCACCTGCCCTTTCCTATCATTCCAGCCTGTCTGCCTGTCTAATTTAAATGTCTGTGTTTTCCATGACTGTGAGAAAGATTTTCTAGGAGCTATTTCACTCCTTTAGCAAAAAAAAATTGGTTTCTGAGTTTTCTGTTGAATGGCAGCTTCAGATCTGCTGCAGCAGCCTCTTCTCAGGCAGATACACCTCAGTTCTTGTTTTACACAACTTTCTACTTAAAAATATGTTCAGCAGCTCTCTAAGCAACAGCAAGGACAAAGGCAAATGCTTGTCTGCCCAGGAAAACAGAAATGTTCATGTGTCCATCCTGACGAACAATTGAAGCTGAACAGCAAAGGAAATTAAAGCATTTTTCYAATTCTCTTCCTCCTAAGGGATCATCCTTGCAAAAATTGACTGTGTGGATGCTCACAGTATTTAAAATCATGCTCAAAAGTGTTTTCTGAAGAACAAGAGAAGTTTTGCTGAGAGTCTCAACTCCTGGTGACTGGACTTCAGTGAAAATCCTTCTGCAGCTTTATCCTGATTAATTGCAACTCGAATTTTCCTCAGAATTCACACATCTTTGCACTGGCTTTCCACACCCTTTTATTTAAACTCTGATATTATGCAACCATTTTATATCACCCCTCATCAGCACAGTATCTGAACACTTCCCACATACAAACTGGGAGGGAATATAAACTTCAGCTAATTCTTTGCCTTTCTTGCACTTTGGGGTGAAACCTCAGCTCTCATGGCAGCTTTATTTTTTATTTTAGATGTGATCGTTTCTTCTTAATGTACTGTTGCTTGGTTAAAAGGCATTTACTGAAAGAAATATTGTTTTTTCCAGAAATTTCCACGGTTATGGTACAAAGGTATGGGAAAGGCTCYGGTAATCCAGAGGAGAATCCCAGACCCACAGTTTGTGGGGTAGCTGAGCATGGTTAGAAGGACACAGGACAAAAAGTAACGAGGAAAGCTTTAGGAGAGCTGACAGAGTGAGTGCTGAATCCCAAAGGCATTGAAGGAAGGAATTCCAGCCCTGTCTCCTGTGTCAGGGGCARATGTGGTGAATCATCCTTGCTGCAGGGGGAGCAGAGCTGCAGCTACACATGGATGTATCCCAATACTCAATTTCCCAGTTCCTACAAAAGCATTGGACTTTTCAGTCTGTTTAATCCTGTTTTGTAAATGTATCCTACCTCAGTGGTCAAAGGAAACCAAAGTTTATCACTTTCCTCATTGCTGAGGGCCTTGAAATTCAGTGCAGCAGCTCCATCCCAAATTCAATTTGTCAGATTACATTAGAGCCCTCCAGACTTAAAAAAAATGGGCACCTGCTGAGCTTCYCTATTACATTTCCAAAACTTCTTGCCCTTAACAGCATTTTTCAATAAGTTTCTTTGCAAATTAATTGTCAGTGTGATTAGATTCYTATTCAGTCTCAGATGCTGCACACAACAATTGGAATGTCCAAGTGAATTTGGAATGAAACAAAGATTAAACTCGCTGTAAAGCAGAAGGAGATCAGTGACTGGCAAGTTTTTTGCTTTTCTTTGCTTGGTTTGTTTTTTCTTTTGAAATTTAAGTTCTTGCCAAGTTTCACTACCCCCAAAATCACATGCCTATGCCTCTAATAAACAGCTGCTAAATGATTCTCTGAACAATCTGTTCTCCTCCTGCAGAAACCAGGCAGGAGCCCACCTCCAGCTGGACTTGGCCACTTCTCATCTTGCTGTGCCCCTCAGAGAAACACAAAAGCATTGAGACAAAGAATTCTGACAAACTTAGTCACAGACTTGCATTTAAGGATGTGTGGGATTAACTTTACAGGAAAATTTATACATTGGGAGTCAGATGTCTGGGGTGGCATGGTGAGAAGAAAAACCCAGAAAACCAGAAAATTTGTTTTYGTGAGAGTGGGGAAGCACAGCATGTACCAGAAATGTTGACAGCAGTACCTCTCTTGCAGTTTCAAGACATAACCCTGCACATAGCACAGGGATGTTGGACAAATTCACCACTGCTACTCAAACTGGAAAAGAAAAAAAAATCTACAAAAGTGCCATTGCTGCTGCTAAACCTCTAACAAAATTTCTTCTTTTCTGATAAAGGTGCACTTCTGCTTTATGTGAAGTTCAAAAAAATCTATACAGAGACTAAGATTCCCGTTTGAAACTGTTATCTCTATAGACCCAACATTTAAAATAAATTGTTTGCCACTTAAAATAGTTCTTTTCCAATCAGTTCCAGCTCTGTAAGCGCTAGGTCTGTGSCAGGACTTTTCCCAGAGGCAGATTTAAAGCATAAGGATTAACATCAGACCTTTTCTGACACCAAGAGAAGTCTGATTCTGGATTAACAGCCCGTGGTACCCAGAGTGGGGAGTGGTAACCTGTGAAAAGATTGGAGAACTAAAACCTTCAGGCTAGAAATTGCTACTGCTGTGCTCTGCCACGTGCAATAACGTCACAGAAGGGACACCAGGGCCATCAGGAGGGCTCCACGAGATGCTTGACCACTCCTAAAACCATTTTGCCTTAGGAAGCCAAGCTATGTTTAATTACTTGTAAAGTTACATTGAATTTGAAAGGAAGGAACTGTCAGAGTGCACCACGAGGCCAAGTAATTATCCTGCACTCATCTTTGGCTGCCCCCATCCCCTGAGATGACCTGAATTTGTGAGTTCCCTGAGCTCTGGAGCCTATGGAGCCACAGCATCAAGCCCAGAGGATTACAAAGAGTTTTCATTCTGAAGCTGAATGCAAAGGCACAAAAAACTAATGATGATTCTGAAGAACATTCAGGTTTCCAGTTGCCAAAACCAAAAAGACTTATAAAGCAGGAAAAATACAGCTGCGTCCAGCCAATAACATCAGTTTGAGATCTGATGCTTGATCCCACTYATCTTAATTATAACTTCTCATTAACTAGATAAAGAGAAGAACTATTTTAATATAGTATTTCTTGGCAGAAGACTCAATTGAATGGAAAAATGAGAAAAAATTTAGATTCACAATGCAGTTAACAGTCAAAATGAAAAGCCTTTCCTCAGCTGTCCTCTTGTTGTAAGAGGTCACAAAGTTTTACAATTMCATTATCTTCCATGATTGGTCCTTTTTTACAATGTAATTGGCAATTGTTGTTTCAAACTGAAAATTAAAATGCAGAGTTTGGTGACAAAAGAAGTTTCTTTTATTAAGACATATTAAAGAATTAGGAGTAGCTGCAGTGACTGAACTCAGCGGATTCAGCCCAGTGAAATAAAACTTCATCATGTTTAAATTATTTAAAGTACTGTTTGCTCATAACTGAAGAGTAAAGGGAGTAGCACAAATGGAGTATTTACTGTTCCAATAAGTTTGTGATCTTCATTTTCTAGAAATATGTTTGTCAAAGAGCTTCCTATTATGAACCTGATTATTACCTGTATTAGAAACAGGAGCCTCAAACAGCCGTTGTCAAAATTCATTTCAGAAATTGGTCTGGAAGACAAGTACAAAGGCATTTAATCAGCAATCCTGTCTAATAAAACTGATTAGAAGAGCACAGTTTTGCATGAACCCACCTTGATCATAGCAAGAGCAGGTAGCAAATGTTCTGAATTTGAATAAATTAGCAACAATCCCATCAGGGAGCAGAGATAAGGTAATATGCAGATATGAACTGCAGCAATAAAAGGYAAAGTGGGAAATGAGATAAGATTTTTTTTCATAGCAACTCTACTAAGTTGATCCAAGAAGAATAACAAAAAGAACTCAAAGTGAATGCAGCATATTGTGGTTTTGGATTCCTCTTCCAGATCAGACTGTGGATATRGTGGAAAATTCATCAGCTCTCCCTAAATCCCTTGAAGATGAATTACACTTCTGCACATGTGTACATAAACAGCTACACACCTGATTGGTGAAGTCATTTTCTAAGGGTGGAAATATTTCCATTGAATCCCAACTTTGATCATGGAATATATTCAGAAACCAACCAGACTCCCTTGCAATTGAGAAATTGAATTTAATTAAATGGATGTAACAGCCAGACTTCTTAAAATAACTTTAGGAACTGCTACACACAAAAGTGCCAAACACAAAATGGGGAGAAAGTGCCCCTTTCCTTGCTGTGCCCAGGGTGGAAGCCACCATGGATCATCCCGGCCGGACACTCAGAAAGGCAAYGACAATGAAATGTTGTCCTGAGCAAGACTAGAGCTTCTGAAATGAGAATACAACAAAAATCAGCTCTGGGGATGAATATTTGGCACCTGTACAAGGACAGCAGTCACAGCAGGCCCAGGGCTAACTCTACATCTGGGTTTCTATTGCTTTCACTGATGAAAATTCTTCCCCTAAAAAGCTAAAAAACAAAATAAAGGAACACTAAATGATGAGACCAGTTTGAAGGGCATCATTTAACAGAGGCAGTGAACAGCCCAGCTCAAAAAAATATGCCACAAACATTATTTCTTTCACCTCTCATTTTAGTCTTTTCCACTTGGGCTATTGAGCATTTGGTCTTCAGATTARGAAGTAAAAGGGAGAACAGTAGACCCAGATATGAGGGAAAGAAGGCATTGTAAGACAGACCATTATAGAAGGGAATTTCTGAGAAACTCAACTTTGTTAAAGCAGATTTGGTGGAAGGTTTTTCCACTTAACAGAGCTGGAGCATTTTGCCCCCTGACCAAGGTCAGGCGGTCCTTGTAAGGTCACAGAACCCTTCCTTTAAAAGCATCAAACAAAACATTGGTAGATGCAAGTTCTAAACTTACCCCAGCTGTAAATATTTTCTAGTGGAGACTTAGTCATTCAAATGAAAAACTGTGGTGATTATATTTAACATCACCAAAAGTGGAGAGCATTTAAGGTAATAGTTTCCATGGAGGGGAAATGAAACTCTGGGGATAAAGCCATCCTTTAAGCCTTGTATATTTTTATTATCATTGCAGGAGCAATTCAGAATTCTGGTTAATAGGACAGATTATAGTTCACCTGAGCCCCAAATTTCCTACTGCTAAGGCAAAAGAGATTTTTACTTATTATTTTCTTACAGTCTATTGAACTCTATTATATGGCAAGATGTACCTGGATTCCAAACAAACTTTCATCTGCTACTGATAGGGGGTTAAAAAAGAAAGGCTTTTGAAAGTCAGATATATGTGATTGAATAACTCCTATCACAGGTCTGTGAGTGAACCTTGAGCCTAATTTAGTCTCTCTAAAGTTACTGCAAAAAGAAATTTTTATTTTTAAGGTTTCAGTATCTCATAGCAGCCAAGAAAGCTTGAAAAGGAGCTGTGTTCTGAAAGACTTGGAGTCAGCTCTGAGGTACAGTAAGTTTGGCAAATATAAATTAGACATTAAATTTTCCTTCACATATATTCAGTCCCTATAATACAAAGTGCATAGAGACATCAGTGTTAATAAAAAATCCCACAATGAGGATAGCAGTTAATAAATGTACCTCATTCAGATTTTGAGTGAATGAGGGGTCAGCTTTGCCTCTGCCCCATCCAGCCAGATCCAGATCCTTGGCAAATGGGAAAAGTTGTTAGTGAACAAAGATATTAAAAAAAAAAAAAAAAAAGAGGACTTTGTCCTGGTTAATTTCTTTTGGCCATGCAGCARAATCTCCAGTGTCCTAAAGAATAGGCATGAAAAGGTTGGGGAATCGGAGAACTCTGATATTGCTTGGATATTCTTAAATTATGTCTCCAAGAGCAAATCTGTAGCGAATGCTGCTCCTCTTCCCCATTCCCAAGGGCTGATCAGAAGTCTTGGGAAGGCAGGAGCAAGACCCCCGCAGACCTTGGCACCTTCTGGATCAGCATTTCCTTTTGGATGTAAAAGTGTGAGTAACTCAGATCTCATCAGAGATGGTTTTAAGAATGGGAGAAGAGTGAGAGATCCTTGATTTCTCCTGCAGGGGCTGGAGGATGAGTCAGGAGCACCAGGGTGTGTGGGTGGGATCCAAAGCCCTGTGGGCATGATCAGCCTCAGCCCTCACCTCCCTGTTCCAGCCTGCGAAGACAGATTTTATGTTTTTAAAAGTATGACCCCCAGCACACATGATAAAATCCAAGAGATATTTTCTTCCTATGTGTCTCACATGGATAAGTGGTGAAATGATCTATTATGAAAGAAATCAGSCTCTTCCTACCTTTCAGAAAATGCCTTGCATTTAATACTTTACCTCTGATATTGTCTCAAGGAGCATAAAACCAGCAAGAATGGCTGAGGCAATTGAGCAATCCTGAACAGGAGGGGAAGCTCTGTCTCTTTGTAAAAAGCTTCCAGACACAGCTTGCTGGGAAAAGCTGTGGAATGTGCTCCCAGGCTCTGTCCCTAACATGATTATGCAAAGTAGGTGACAGYAATACTGCTGCCGTGCCATCATTTACATTTGCTCTCTTCAATTTTATGTAATTTTCACCGAATTTAGGTCCATCAGGTCTGTAGGAGTCATGTGAAAATGAGATCCTCATTCAAAGCAATTGATGCAGTTGAAGAAATGGGAAGTGTTAAGATTTCTATCCATTATGCTAAGGGGGGAAAACAATCCCCAAAATGCAAAGAGATAAAATCTACTTAAAGGTGCAAGCCTTCCATTACTTCCATTCCAGAAAAAAAAAAAAAAAAGAGGTCTCTGAATCACAGCTGTCCTCAGTACATTTGAGCAAATGTGCTCAGGTGGGAATTCTGATATATATGTGACATTGCTGACAGACCTGGCCCAGCAAAGGCTGCATTCCCATAGGAATCTCAAGTTCGAGTTTGGAGTGAATGCTCTAAACTCCAAATATCAACTTTGGGGTAGAGGCTACTGAGCAAAATAAATGAGGGATAAAGCAGGACCAGTAATTTAAAGGCAGATTTTGATCTTAGTAAAGCAGCAGAGCACATTGGCCAAGTCAGCCTCTGAATCCACTATAAATTCCTGCAGCTCCACAGTAATGAGGTGCTGCTCTGAGTAGGAAACAGTGCAGAAAGTGGTAATCAGAATTCTGGATGCAGTACAGAACTGTTGATCCAGCGGGCAGGTTTATGCAATTAAGTCTCTGATGAAGATATCATACATAATTTACCAAACTTCTTAAGCAATCCCTCATTGGCTTTTACATAAATTATGGCTCCTCACTACAGTTTAAAAACTCCCTGAGTTTTGCCACACAAGCTGCAATGCACTGAAATAAAGTTCTGCCTGCTGAATCAGAAGCCAGGAAGTAGCCAAGTGTATCAATCCATAACAAAAACAATTGCACATTCTACCTTGGTGATATTGTTAGCTGTATCTGTGTCTTTTTACAGGAACAGATTGATATATATTGAGTTTTTTTAGCATATTTTTTTATATAGTGATGTCAGTCATGACAGTGTTGTCTACAGCCTTTCTTTAAACCTGTTTATTTACTTTAGGGTTTTTTTTTGCTCCTGAGACACCCTAAGCAGACACACAGCATAAACTGACATTTTTTTGGCTATGAAGATGGAAACACTTCAGTCTAACCCAAATACTTTAAATTACTGATACAGTTATTTTGGCTTTTTTTTTTTTTTTTTTTTGTCTGTGTTGTTTTAGAAGGAATAGCTGGCTTTGCAATATGTGCTGTAAATTACAGGGGGAAAAAAAAGAGTCCCAGGCCTGAAAAATAATAACTAATTGTCCCCTGTCTCCTCTTACAGGTAGCTCCTAAACAACCAAATAAGCAGAAAACAGAATACATTCTACAGGGAATTCTACCTTCACTGATATCAATGGATTTTTTCCCCTTTGATTCACACTTAGGAATAAAACTACTTCTTTTTTTCAGTCAGTCTGGGGGTTTAGTGTTATTAAAGATGTGGGTGGAGTCATTGAAAATGTGAAGGACAAAACTCAGAGACTTTAGGCAACACCAGGCAAAGTTGCTCCTGATCCAGGGCTGCATCTGCCTGGTTAAAGGCAAAGTGACCCAGGTTAAGAACATCTCCTACCAATGGAACCACTGCAAATATACTGATGATTTCTGAGAATCCAATTTCTTCTCCAGGTGATGGACAGTGTGGAATTTGGTTCAACAGATAAAGCTCCAGGATGAGATGTATTGGTTTATCAAGCACTCCCTTCTGTCAGTAATTATACACTTTGCACCTTGAGGAAAGACAGAATTAYACAGCTCTGTTTTGCTTCTGTAAATCAAATGAAAATTTTTAATCAAACCAGAARTGTTTATAAGACAAAACAGGAGATGGGACAGGACTTATTCCCATGACCATTGAGAAAAAAAATGTCCAGTGAGGAGAACTCTATGAACTCTTATTTCAGAGACACATTGACTCTAGAGACCTATTTCTACAAATTCAGACATTCCTTGACAAGTTACCCGGCTTAGACCTGGCTGGTTCTATGATCTATTATCATTGCAAGTCAAATTTCAAGTGGACTTGTTCCTTCCACAGCTCTCAGTGCTGCTTCCTCTGCCAGCAGCATTGCCTGCCTGCCTGTGGCTGTAGTTTTACCCCTGCTTCGGATCCACCCCAGGAAA
Organism: Cardinalis cardinalis; assembly: GCA_014549065.1. Taxonomy (NCBI): domain Eukaryota; kingdom Metazoa; phylum Chordata; class Aves; order Passeriformes; family Cardinalidae; genus Cardinalis; species Cardinalis cardinalis. The sequence goes on from JACDOX010000060.1 coordinate 3,879,489, forward strand.
CAACTTCAGGCATCACATTGCAGCCTAAGGGATGGTGCTGCTGAAAGGTGCTTGTGAATGCCCTCAGGAAAAAAAAAAAAAAAAAAAAAAAAAAAAAAAAAAAAAAACAAAAAAAAAAAAAAAAAAAAAAAAAAAAAAAAGCGCCAAAAAAGGGCCCTAAGAAGATCTCAGTGGTTCTGTGTGCGTTTAAAGGAGCACACGTGCTCCATGAAAATCTGCTGCCACCCTCTGCCACAGTGACAGCTGAGTGTGGCTGTCGTTCTAATGCCAGCCAGGCAGGGTTACTGCTTCCCTGCTTTCCTTCTAAAGATCCTCTCTGCTCATGCTGCCTCCTTGTTATTTTACAAACTACTAGTTGCAGTTTGAAAAAAATATTTTTTTAAATGCCCCCAAGAAGAAAGGGATGAGCTGAGCAATCCTAATCAATGCTGAAACTGTCAAGGAAGGGAATTTCTTCTGGAGCTGTCCTGACCAGCTGGGCTAATGGGACTCCAGTTTGGCTGACACTTAGGCACTCTCAGTAAAAACCACCTTCAATAAAACATCCTCTGATGTTGGCTTGGGCYAGCCAAGGATTCAGGAATTGATCCTTGTGCTCACCTTGAGCATGCTCGTTATAAATCCAGTGGTTATCTTTCTGCCTCTCTGTAAGCCTGGGGTATGATGGATTTATTAAACTGAAAAATCAGTAAATGGCTTTTCCTTCTCCAATTCCCTCTGTGCTGGGATATTTTAAAGCACAGCAGCAGCAGTAACAAACGCCTCTGTGCATGCTCAGAGATAATTATTTGCACTGTTTCCATCTTCTTTTCCAACGTTTGCCATCTGATGCCCACCTAATATGAAGCCTCCCTCCGCTGGGAGAACGAGCACAAATGATCACGAGGGAAAAATTCAGTTTGAGAACATATGTCTGAGCAGAGTGGATCCCCTGTCTGACAGCTGCTGCCCTCAGCCTTGCTGCTTCACCCTTATTTTGATTTAAATTCCCTATTTTGCACCTGTAAGAAGCTGTGCAGGGCAGATCTTGAGAGTGAATTTTCCATTCAATGTCCTTGTTTAATATAATCAAATACACCTTTAAGCAAAGGAAAAAAGGTAATTAAATGGAAGAGGCAATGCTGCTCTGAAGGGCTTTGTGATAAGACTAACAACAAATAGCTTTATCTTAGAATGGGGAGAAAACCATTCACATATCAAACTACCTTCACTGATTTATTAAAAGATCTGCAAAATAAACAAGCTTCAAGTTTTGGACAATTCCCTGGGTAGCTCTGTTAAAGTCAAACTTCCCACAGATTTCYCACTGAAAAAAATTTATTTTGAAAGTACAGCTAAAGCTTGCAAATCATATCAGAACTCTTCAGGAGGTCCTCCAAGTCACAAAGGGTATTTTCTTCAGAAATATGCCAAGGTACCAAGGTTACTTCTTGGTACCTTGCCAACATGTGCCAATATGTGCCAAGGTACCAAGATTACCCATTTTGTAGGAGGATTTATGGATCTGAGAGTAATCTGGTGCATGAAGAAGTTCCAGAAAAATGTACTTCTGTATGTACTTCTTACCTRTGTAAGAAAAATCCTGATAGATTCTATATTTAAGAAGTTCTAAACCCCCCAGCAAAGGTTAAAAGACTGGGTTTAATACAAAAGTAGGCAGATGATACTCTTTTACAAATGTTCACGAAGCACACAAAAAAATTGCAGGATTTGGAACAAAATTTTTGCTTTGTTAAGGGCACTAGCACATGGTGTTCTAAAATAATGACAGAAATAGTTGTAGCCATATTGCTTATCCCAGAAATCCAACGTTTCTAGGGAGAATGCCAAATGCCAGGCGGATTTCTCAGTTGTTGCAAAGTCTTAGGAAATTACTGATCATCTTCTGGTGGGGGAAGCACTGATCCAGCCAAGGGCTCAGCACCCTTAGGTGACACAACAACCAGCCAGGATTTTAAGGCTGAAAGCAGCCTAAAGAGTAGGAAGAAAAATAAMGGAATAAAATCATGCATGTCTTACACAGTCCATATCTGCTTAAAYCCAAAAGTAGAATTTAAAGTTGAACGAGAGAAGTGTAAATTTTTCTGAAAAATCTGTTCAGTGACTGAAAAAAAAAAACCCAAACCAGTCAAATTTAATGAGGGAAAAATTAAACTCTGGTCAAGATCCAGGTGGAGGCTGTATGTGGCATTATTATAGGCTCCCATATGTTTCCTAGAGGCATAGGAAACGTGACAAGGGAATTCAGACATACAGAAATGTAATTATTTGTGATTGAAACAAAATAGCAGCCAGTTTATGCACACACTGCTCCTGTTGCATTAATATTATTGCACTGAATTGAATTGTTTTCAGATGCTGTTGTATTTTCACAGGTAGACATAGGTTTTTTCATATTCTGTTTCACGTTACTTTTTTTAGCCATCAGAACTTAGTGACATAAAAATTGCTGTCTGAGTTGACACAGTTATTCCCTCTTGATGTCTTTAAGTAGGAGCATAATGTGACAGATGAGAGTGCTGAAACTGAGTGTCTCACACAGGCTTAAAAATAAGTTATTCCTGCAAAACTTTGAAAACTGTTCTACTGGGGAACAATTTTTATACTCTGAAATTTATTTGCTTTTCTTTCTCCCCTCATTTTTCTATGTCTAGAAACATGTATGAAAGCAGGGATTGAGTTGTTCAGGAACTCATTTCCTCCTGCTGTGCAGCCATCACAGGAAATCATAAGCCTTTCTCTCAGTAGCAGCTGAAGACCAGGCAGCAGCATAGATCAAATAAACACTGAAAGATTAAACAGAGCTGAGATTTCGGGCTGGGTTTAACTGCAAAAACATGAGGACCTGTGTTTGACAATGGCAAAGTCCTGTGGACAGGTAATTTGGGCTCAAAATGAGAAAATCTGTGAAGCCTGGGCTGTGTGAAGGCGGGTCCAGCACAGCCAGGACACAGGTACAGCAGTGACAGCAGGTAGAGGGAATATTTCTGAGATTCCTCTGCTCTTGATGCAGAGAAGTTTTTCCAGCAAGATCTCTGGTCACTCTGGAGCTCTCCGAGGAAGCTGCTCCTGGAGAACTTCAACAGCATCCAAGCCAGACTGGAGTYACAGAATCCTTTCCATTCCAAGAGGTCAGACTGAACCCCACTGGAAAAGAGGATTTGTACCCAGGCATCCACGTCCAGTATTCACACAACCAAACTTCCCAAGGCCTCACACATGAGCTTCTGGGTTTAACTTATTTCAACTGTTTATTTAATGTCAGATCAACCTGTTTGGGGTACTAATTACATCAAGCCCAAAACAATGATACGAGTCAGCTCTTTGGGCACGAACAGGTACAGAAAGTTCAATTTCAGAAAATTGCATCTTTCCCTTCCTGCTTTTTATTATTTGGATAATTTGCATTAAAATAATGTCTCTGCTTGTGAGTGTTTGCCCCCACTGCTTTATTATTCACTCAGAACACTCACTCCTTGCATATGATGTGATCATTATTTGTTGTTGAAATACTTTTAATGTCACAAAATGGATTAAATCTTCAAGTGAGGAGTGAGCAATTGGAAAGCCCTATCACCTAAGCAACAGCACTCCTAATTCGTGCCTGTGTGTCTAATTATACCTAACAAGGCAAAAACCCCTTATCTCYGAGGGAGTAATACATTCCCTTTCTTCCCAAACAATTTTTTTCTTTTATGTTCTAAATGATGGGCAAAGCTGGTAGGTTCTGCATTTCGTAACCAAGCCAAGCAGTTATTTGTTAAGCATCAGTGCCAGGTTGGTATGTGATATAAATGATCAATATTGCTCAAACCCGATCAATTTTATATAAAACAACCCTGTTGTAACAAGGAGAAGGGTTGCAGTGCTTGGGACATCCTTCCACCGTGGCAGTTTTKGGGTCAGCACGGGGGTGCCCGAGGCTTCTTGGGCAGCAGGGCTGACCCCCAGCCCCGCTGTGACCCCCAGTGCCCATCCCAGTTCCAGGGGCCTCAAAATGCAGAGCCCATGGGGATGGCAGCGCTCTGCTGCCTCCGCGACCGGCCCAAGATGATATAAACACGGGCAGGACACTTTTCTCCTTTCTAAAGTCTTTATTAAAAGTGATCAGCTCTGGGGGGAGAACCGACGGGTCCGCACTCACGCCGCCGCTGCTCCCAGGGGTGACTTGGAGGAAGAGGGCAGCTTTGTCCACTGGTCCGGGGGCAGAGCTGGGCATCCCGTCCTCACGGGAGCATCGGAAAAATCCCTGGTTCGCTTTTCGGTTTGACTCCCAGGGTCCTGCCTCTAGCCCATGTCCTTCCGTGGCTAGGGCGAGGGGCAAAAAAGGGTCTCAGCGTCTCTGYAGGCTCTGGGCTTTGTTCCTCACGTCCAGAAATCACTTTGATCTCTTAATTGTGTGTTGGCTCGTTGTTTTAGGGGTTTTTGGCTAGGTTTGGTSASAGGTCTCTCCCGCTGCGTGTTGGATCCGATATYATTTGCATGTTGACTCAATGTCCCCTCTCCTCGACCGTCTGGGTGTCATCTTCTAGGAAGCAGCAGGGTGTCACTCGACAAAAGGCGGAATTCTTAACCACCAACGACAGGTASTTAACGAAAACGACCGGTGATTACAATAACAAACAGTTAGAACTCCACCCTGGCAGCAACTGGTCCAATCTGTTCACTCTGCAACCTTTTTTTAAAAAAATGGCAGCTTTTTTTAYTTATAACACAAGAGACCCTGAAACACGACCGCGGTGCCCCAGAGCCCCGCAAGGCACTTCAGAGGCCCGTACTCCTTTCTCTCCCCAGTTGTGCCCCAAGCTCTTCCCAGCGCTSCATGACGCTGTTCCCAGCAGTCCCCGAGCCTCCTCCCGGGCCGAGCCGCGGCCTCGCCCGTCCCTCAGGCCCGGTGCCGGCGCTCCGCTCCCGCCTCCGGCGCTGCGAGCGCGGGGCGGTCCCGTCCGGAGGAGCCCCCCCGGCCCTGCGCGGCCCCGCGGGGGCTCCCCCGCCCCA
>JACDOX010000060.1:3884756-3920285 GCA_014549065.1 Cardinalis cardinalis
TGGAGCCCGGAGGTGGAGGTGTGCCTGTTCCACGCCATGCTGGGCCACAAGCCCGTAGGTGAGCGCGGGCCGCGGCCTCCGGGAGCGGCGGGGGCCGGGCCTGGGAGCGGAGCGGGGCCAGGCGGGGGCTCCCGGGCGGCTCCAGCGGCCCCTGCAGCCGGGCCGGGCCCGCGGAGCGCGGCGGGGCCTGTGGGAGGAAGCGCCGGGCCCGGCCGGGCCCCTGAGCCGCCGGGTGAGCGGCTGCCCTGCGCTTCCACAGCAGCACAGAGCGGGTCACGCTGCAGGGTCCCGGCTTGAGCAGGGGCATCGCAGAGCACATGGCACGGGAGTGTGTCCACTCCGTTCTGGAATATCTCCAGTGAGGGAGGCTCCACAGYCTCTCTGGGCAGTGTGTTTCAGTGCTCKCAGTAAAGAAGTTCTTCCTCGTATTCASGTGGAGCTTCCTGTGCATCAGATTCTGCCCWTTGCTTTATGTCCTATTGCTCTTGGCACCCCCCTTTAGATATTCATAAGCATTGTTGATGTCCCCTCTTAGACATCCCATCTGGAGACTGAACAGGCCCAGCTCCCTCTGCTTTTCATTGTCGAGGGATGCTCCAGTTCCTCCTCTGTTGCCCTCAGTGGACCCACACCTGGAGCTCTGTGTCTCTCTTGTRCTCAAAGCCCAGAACTGGACACAGCACTSCCTATACATCCCTCGGGATGTTTCTCACACAGCCCCTTTAAAAGATCTGGCTGTGTGTTAGAATTACCCACAAGGGCATCCTCAGSTCCCTAGAGAGCAGCACCTGCAGTGTAGGGTGAAAGATCAGCCTGCCCAGCTGCCAGCTGTCTCTCCTGTAAYATATGGATTMCTKGTAACAACATGGCTTTTTAAATTTATAAGTAAATAAATAAATTTCTTTWTATCTCTTAGTGTCATAAATAAAACTGTTAGCAGTGTTAATTGCACTGGGTTCTTCCCCCAGGTGTGAATCGCCATTTCCACATGATTTGTATCCGGGATAAATTCAGCCAGAATATCGGGCGGCAGATCTCATCCAAAGTGATCTGGGACCATCTCAGCACCATGTATGATATGCAGGCTCTTGTGAGTATAAAGGGTTGGTGCTCTTTCATGGAGTTCAGAAGTTTTGCCAGGCCAAAATCACTGGGCCTGTTGTGCGTTTCATGGTACTTAGAATTAGGTGTCATTCCAGTGAGTTGGTGGGGTTTTCCCTGAATAAAAGTAAAGTAGGTAGGAGACAGTAAAACCTGCAGTGGCTTGTGAGGGTTTTTTGGGGTGTTTTAGATACCATGTTCTGACTTTGTTTATTAAAGTTGYCTAAATGCTGATCCAGAAAATGTTTAAATACATATATAAGTGTCAAATGAGAAAGTTACCATTGTTTACATAAGGATTTGCTATGTTTGAGTTCCAAAAATTATCTCAAATGATCCTGAGTTGTGATCTCAGGTATCCTGACCTCAGTAATCAGTTTGATATYAGAAGCCTCCTGATTCTGTAACATCTGAAATGTCTTGTTAAAAATTATTTAGCTCCTAATTGCATGTAAAATAGAATTTGAGATTRCATGTCAAAATTCAAATTGAAGTCTTTACCAGTCACTCACAGAGATCCTTCTTTTCTTTCTAAGCATGAATCTGAGATTCTTCCATTCCCTAATATAGAGAAGAATTTTGCTCTTCCTGATGAAATGATTCAAGAAGTGAGAGAAGGTGAGATGTGATTGCAGTCTCTGATTCTTGGTTGCTTTAATCTCATCTCAGAATCTTTAACAAAACTCCCCCAAGAAAGCATGTATTGTCAAATCTAATAGAAATGTGCAGGAGTTTGACAGAAATCTCAGGTTGAGCAGTGAGAGCTGGATTTTGAAATTTAGCTGATGTGTGTTATCCAAAGAAGGAACTAGAAAATTCAAGCACCTGCCAAAGGACTTCTTGGAGTATTTCAAACTTCTGTGGAATRCTTCTCAATTACTAGGTACACTAAAAATTCAGGATAAAATCTTAGTACAAATTGCAATATGTTTTGCCTGTTCAGCATTTCACTTTCTCATGTTAATAATAATTTCTTGGCACTGAATTACTGCTGAATGTTGCATGGAATATTTGCAAACATGCAAATATGCAGAGGCTACTAATCCAGAAAAAATCCATGTGGTTCTTTCAAACCATCTAACCATTGCCAACAATGCTTTCTGTAGGAAAAGTAATGATGGAAGAAGAAGTGAAAGAGGAAGTTTTAAAAGAAGAGATGGAAACGCATGCAGGTCCTGAAGAAGGTAATTTTGTAACCCTCTACTGTGTAATACGAGATTAAAAACCAACTGTAATTGAGAAATTAATGTTAAAATGTAAATCCAAATGCAGTGTACTTTGTGATTTGTACTCAGACTTAGCCTGTGCTCATGCTAAGAACTKGACTAATTTAAGAGTGCACAGAGTAAGCAGCTGCTTATTGAAAAGATTTCTTCTTTGCTCCTAATGCATCTGTACAAAGTTGTATAGCTTTGGAGATTTTTGGCTTTAATATGTACTTGACAAACCCCTGGGAGTCTGAAGGAATCTAAGGATCTCTGGAAGAAAGCTGAGTCTGATCTTTTTGAACTTGAATGCTCTGTGTGGGGAACTTTGTAGTCCTGGGGAAAATAGGACCTATAAATCGAAAGAGATTGTAAAACTGCGTGCTGAAATGGGAAGGTGGGCAGAGTGCTTATTTTATTTTATTCTCATTATCTTGCTGCTTTTAAATAAAAGGCTTGTTTTCCTAACACTTTGCTGTAGAACAAGTCAAATGTRAACAGTAGAGATCCTGCTATTTATCTTAACAGACCAAGCCAACTGCTAACTATATAATTTTATCATATTTATATCACTGAATAAGTGGTGTTTAAAGACTGTAATAAAAGATCGAAAATGTATTTTAAAATATATTAAATTTTTGGGTGTTTAGTTTTAAAATTATCTATGGTACCAAATGTAATGACTCCTGTTGATTATAAATTCCATAGATTGGTCCTATGTTTCTGTAAGTGTTCCTTTTAATTATTTTAATATTAAGTGCTGTTTAATTCCACTTAATGAGTTTGATTTTTAGCCTGTCAAAATATATGCCTGTCTTTAAAGCAAATAATAAAAGCAAGATGTGCCTTTCTCAGAGATTTTTCCTTAAGACTTAAATGATGGACAAGTATGCTGAGAGTTGATTGTTTTGAGAAGTTTTATGGAATATGAAGAAGTTTGATATCACTCTTGTTTGCCTATGTGTATGTCTCTGATCTGGAATCATTACTTTGGTCCTGTTTCAGTTTTTGCACCCTCTGGAAGTTTAGGAAAAACAACAGAAAAGCCAAGCAGCAAAGAGAAAGAGAAAACTTCATCAGATCCTGGATCCAAAGAAGGGTCTGATAAGAGGAAGCGCAACAGAGTCACCGAGAAGGTTCTAAATGCCAACAGCAACCCCTCGAGTCCCAGCGCCGCCAAACGACGCAGGACGTAGAGCCGAGGAGCAGTGACAAACTCTGGGATGGGAGGAGGGAGCGGGAAAAACAAGGAGCGCCACACAAACTTTGGGAGGAAGTAAAAGATACCTGGGCCAGTATTTGAGGAATCTGCGCATTGGCTCTGTCTCTCCTGGGGGGTTCTGGGCAGCAGCAAGGAGCYGCCTTCCCGGGGTGTGGGGACAAAGCTGGCAGTGGGGAGGGTGGGTGTGACAGTGCCAGGGCTGCATTTCAAACCAGCAACACGCTCTGTGTCAGCACAGCTCGTGGAAAGAGTGCCCCATGGGGCACACGGGCCAAAAAAAGCAGAGGTRATTTTTGTAAACGTGGGATAGCTTTTTCTGCTATTGCTGTCTGTGACTTTTACAGATCATCTGTGGGTAATGTTTGGCCATTTCCCTTCCATTTGTATCAAATTCCTCAATTTGTTGGTTCAGTAAAACTAAAATTATTTTAAATGCAGATGACCGCTGCATTTGAAATGTTCTGTTGCTCTCTTTGCTGGAGGAACCTCATTTCGTCCTTTTTGATGTAAAATTTTTCAACCATAAGTAAAGWGAAAATTTTAATGCCTCTAGCCCAAATACTTAATAAGTGTCCTAAATATGATATCTGGTGATGACACATGGTTTTGTAAGGGATCAGCTGAGCTGTGACTGAACATGGAGGTGTTGCTTCATCCATTTGTAATACAGTAGTGTATGACAGTGGGGTTTGTACTTAATTATTTATTTTTTTAAAGCAGTTTTAGTAGATGTGAATGAAATTGGTTTTCCAAAATGTTTGTTTTGTTCTACAACTGAAGAATCTTGCTGACATTGTAATGCTTGTCTTTTATATGCTAGAACATTGAGATCTGATGAAGTTMCTATTTTTGTGTTGTCAAAAGGTGGATCGCAGTCAACACACACCTGTTAAATGGTGAATGAAGCAGGCTGAAATGGTACTGAATTTGTTTCACTATATTAACTATCAGTTAATAAAAAGAAGAATTACTTCTTGATCTCTCAGTATTGCCTTCAAGGTGAGGCACTAGGAGTCTTCTCATTTTTTGGTTTTGTTCCATAGCCAAGTTCTTGTCTGCCTAATTTGCRTATCTTGTTTTATACAAAGAATAAATTTGACTTGTTTTTATTTTACTACATGGCAGTTGTTGTGTGACTTGATTAAAATCTGGCCTAACTTATTTTAGAAGTAATTTAGCATGAAAGTGTTGGTTAGTTTGTCACGATCTACATAGATTTTGGCCATAAAGTGCAGATTTTGGAACTCAAGTCTCATGTCCCTGTGGGCAAATCCTTCTCATCCATGGGATTCTAATCAAAAAGTTTTGCTCTRCCAATGAAATGCTTATATAGCTTGAAGTAGAGATATGTCAACAATGGTGTGTACTGGTGCAACTACTCAGCACCAACCTCGTAGCACGGAAAGTCCGCTTGGGGATTTCATGGTCAATATAACAACACCGATTTTTTAGGAATTGTTTGGATGTGAAGTTGGGTATCAGCAAATGTAAACACTTCGCTTGTTGTCCCCCATCGCTTTCAGAGTGCTGGCTCTTTGGGAATTTYTTTCTTTGATCCCTGTTCCTGTCCGAGGCTGGCAATGCCATTCTCTGATCCCTTTTCCTGTACAAGGCTGGGAATGCCGTGCTTTGATCCCGGTTCTGTACAAGGCTGGGAATACCGTGCTCTGATCCCTGTTCCTGTACAAGGCTGGCAATGCCGTGCTCTGATCCCTGTTCCTGTACAAGGCTGGCAATGCTGTGCTCCGATCCCTGTTCCTGTACAAGGCTGGCAATGCCGTGCTTTGATCCCGGTTCTGCCCGAATCCCGCTCCCCCTCTCCGCCCGGGGCCCGCGGGCGGTGCCGGATCCCTCGGGCGCGGTGCGGGCGGGCGCAGAGCCCGCGCGGGCGGCGGCCAATGGGGCGCGGCGGCGCAGGAAGGGGGCGGAGCGTGCCCGCGCTTCCGTCCCCCCGTTCCCCCCCACACGTGCCCGGGCTTTGTGCGCGCGGGCGGGCGGGCGGTCCCGCCGCCACATCCCGGTCCCTTTCGCTTTCCCTTTCTCTTCGCCTTCCCATGGCGGCCTTGTTTGCGCTCAGGGCGGAGGACGACGAGGCGGAGGACGAGGCGAACCTCTGGAAGTACGACTCCACCTGGGAGGGGGAGGAGGAGGAGGAGGACGGCGAGGAGGAGGATGGCGGCGGAGGCGAGGCGGAGGGAGCGGCGGCGGAGGAGCCGGAGGATGCGGGGGAGCCCGCGGGGCAGGGCCGGGCGTGCGGCTGGTGGCACGGCCAGGTGCGTGTGGGGCCGCGGGGACAGAGCGGAGCCTGCGGGGCACGGCCAGGTGCGTGTGGGGACAGGGGACAGAGCGGAGCCTGCGGGGCACGGCCAGGTGCGTGTGGGGACAGGGGACAGAGCGGAGCCTGCGGGGCACGGCCAAAAGGGAGCCCCGCCAGCCCCTTCCCGGCCCTTCCTTGCCCGTTCCCCGGGCGCAGCCGCTGCTCGCTGCCCACTCGGTGCCGGGCGAGGCTCCGCGGCCCTCGGGGGATCCGCAGCACGGAATTTGTCTTCATCTTGGTGAAGCACATCCCCCTGGAGGAGAGGGGTTTACCGGGGTGCTGTCACTTCATGACTCCTCAAGATCCGTTACATTGCATGAGCTAGGCGATGTAATTTTAATTTGTTTTTYCCCCCCGTTCCCTATGATGTGGGTACTTCATCCCATAAGTACAGGTGGTGTGTGGCACCTGCCCGTTCGCCGCTGCTGATGGCTGCTGGRTTTGACGTTATGGCTTTGATGTTCTTTTAAGTTTTTGGTTGGTATCCTCAGCTTTGTGTGGTGGCTCTGTCATGCCATCAATAAAAATCCATTACATAACATCTGCTCAATTTTAAAAATGAGCTGTAACTCTTTATTTCTCGTAGACATGTTTTATTTCTTAGGGRGCGTGTGTAGAGCAACTCTGAAAACCAAAAAATGGTGTGCTTTAAAAACTAGAGGTACATGTGCAATTTTGAGTAAGCTGCAAAATACAAGCACTTGTGTCTGGTGCCTTAATGTTTATTTGAAATAAAATTAATTTGTTAAGTCTTATCTGAGGTTTCTGTTAGTTTCAGTGGATTTCAGTTTGACATTGGGGGTCAGTAATTTCTTCTCCAGCATTGCTTTGGTAAATAGAACTTTATCCTTTTGAATACTTCCTATGCCAGGAAAAACACGCTGCAGTCCTTTAACTCCTCCCATTTCTGGGAAAGGGAAACCACTGCTTCACTTTGAGTTTCATTTCTGCAGCTCGTCCTTATATTTAGAATATAAATAGGCAGATAGAGCTTTCTAATGAATATACTTTTGAAAGAGATTGATATCAAAGTTCCTTTTTTTTCTTTAATAAGCATTAAAATAGAAATAACCACTTTTGAAGGAACAGTAAATTATCTGCACAKAGATCTGGGAAAGGCCAAAGGTATTTTGGGTGGAATAGCTGTAATTCTGAAGGGAGGAGGCAGAGATTTCCTTTGAAGTTTTTTGCCCTGTTGGAGTGCACTCTTATCAAATTTTCTTTTGTATGTGACTGGACTTCACAAGCTTTAATAACTTCAGAACATTCCCATTGTTCTGTTTGAATGTGTTTGTTCTTCACGTTCTTTGTTTTCCTTAGAGCAACTCTGGATGGTGACAACTGTAAAAACAAGGACCATTTTTTTCACTCCAGTGAGTGGACTTTTCCAGCTTTGCCTTACAAAGGAGGATRTTGTTGTCTCTGAGACAGCCCTGGAATATAATTCTGCATTTTTAAATAGGAGCTCTTCCTTCAGTAATAAATGAATGTGTAGTCACCTCTCCCTGGCAGTGCCCAGAAAATTGTAGGGGCGCTGAGAGTGAATGCACAAAGAAGCAGTAAATCTTCTGCTAGCTATTTGTGCCTTTGCAGCCTGTCAAAGGCATGGATCAATTTCCCAAACTTGTTCCTTACTTCTGCTTATTTTACACTAATTCTCATTCTTCTCCCCTCAGCTTGGATGGTTTTCTTTATGCCTGAAGCAGATAAAGTTTTTCTTTGGTATTGAGGTTAGAGTTTTTTATTTTTATTTTCACTATGTGCTTTCAAAACAAAATTCTGCTTCTGTCTTTGCATTTCACTTGTGTCTCTGAGAGTGTTCACAGCCTGAGGTTCCTGGGGTGTGTCTTTCCAGCTCTTTTACATTTCAGTGCCTTCAGCTTCTATGGGTGAGCTTTGAAAACTTTGGGGCTTGTGTTCTTTTTAAGAAGTTCCCTCTGAGACTGCTGTAACACCTGGAGTTCAGCTGTTTCTATAACAAACCCATGGTCCTGCCTTCTCCTAAATCTGCATCAACAAAAGGTTTCAATCACTCTTCTGGACTCTTATCTTTCTTTTTCCTGCGCCTTGTTCACAAACCACATGCCCTTTGGTTCCAGCAGCTTTCCAGCTGGTTTCTCAGCCAGATCCTCTTTCTGTCACCCTCTCCTGGTTATGTTCTCTGCTTCCCTTTGCCTTTCCCACAGCAATGCACRTTCTGCGTGGTGTGATGCAGGTTTGGAGTGGGAAACCCACTCAGTTTTGCTGTGAGACAAAAAGATGTTGGATTTCTACAGGGAGGTTTCAGCCTTGCTGTTCAGTTTGTGTTTCTTACCTGGAAAGAAAGGCCTTAAGTTTGGTTGAGATCCAGGAATAACACCTGCTTGGAGAAGCAAAGCTGAGTTTTGCTCTCTTGCCTTCCCCATCTTGTTCTCTGGATTGCTTTGCTCCAGGTTGTCTTTTCCCTGGATCTGGCTTCCTTCTGGACAAGCCTTCTACAGCTCTTACACCATGGCATTGCATCTGTCTCTGTACCTGCAATGACTCTTCAGCAAACCAGTTCTCTTCCTAAGTGGGACCCAGTCTGCTGCTCTCCTGTCCCACCTGACTGTCTTCAAGGGTGTTACTTTAGAACCTTAAATGTAAAGAATTTCTGGGATTATTTGGTAATTGGGAACAAAATTGTCATTAATGCCACATAACTGTCATTAGGGCAACTGAATGGGTGACTTCATTACAGCAAGGTGTTACAAATGTAGACCAATTCCTACCCTAATGAACTGGTGATCAGTGTTAGAAAGTGATTTTATTTTTCTCTTGTGCATGTGATGTTAAGAAATATCAATTGAGGTTATGAAGTAACTTGGGAGAGTTTTTGCTGCTTCTTTCTTCTAAATTTCATTGAATGCTTGTTTTGCAAGATTCTGCACATCTTACCCCCATTTCCCAACTTCCCTGTTCTCTCTGTGAGCTGGCATTGAGCCCTCTGGCTGTGCTGTGCTTTGGGTGCCTTCTATTCATGAGCAGTCTTGTTCCTTTTGGTGGTTCTCAATTCACACAGCACTGTAAAACCCTCTCATGGTTTGGGATAAGATGGTTCAGCACTCAGCAAGATTAAACCTATGTTGCTTGTGAAATGTAACAAAATCCCTTATCACTGAGTTAATCAAATGTATAAATAAATATGTATATATTTTAGTTAAAATGCACTTTAAACTAAGGCATACTTGCAACTTCTATTTCCATGAAGTAGTTCAGAGGGGGAAATAAAGCTGTTCTTTGTGAGTTCTGTCTAAATGTGACACTTGGAATGAATCTAGCACATCTGTGATGAGAACCTGGTGCCTATTCATGTGGCACCACAGGTTTTTCTCTGTAGCAATTTGAATTATGCATAAAATACAGTGAATTCAGCTGTAAGTAGGTAAATCTGTCACTTGGCAACTAATAAGGATCCTGTGAGTCACTGCTGTGGGTACTCTCATTTTGTATCTATTTTTTTATTTTSTTAGTGAAGTTTGGTTTCAAAATGTTCCAACTAAATGCTTTTTATTTGCAGGATCAAAGCTCAAATTCCTCACTGCTGTCTTGGAGGAGTTTTCAGGTAGGCTTGACATAAAATTTGGTTACGTGGAAAGATGGGTAATAATGAAGATTATGATTGGAAGAGAAGTCCAATAAAATAAATATCTAATGTGACCATGTGGCTCTCGTGCTATCCACTGTCTAAATCAGCAAGGCTGATCTTGAGCATAAAGCAAAGATGAAGAAAACTTTTATTTCAGCAAGGTCTGCAGGGAATGAGAATCTTGAATTCAAGGGATATTTCTGCATCCTAAATTCTACAATTTTAAGGTCTAGCCTCTGTCTTCACTAGGGTTTATAGCAGCTCAGAGACATGTCTTGTTTTGAAACCTTTGAGTTAAGGAAAAACAATCCCATTTTCGTATTTGGGATGTCCAGCTTGTTTTGATCTTTTCCATTGGCAAACCCAAGTGGGATAAAAGATATACATAAAACATAAAAACCTTGATTAATAAGATGAGAAGGAAAAAAAAGTATTTTGTTGACAGGAGATGGTGTTATCTTCTCTTAGTTTAAATTTGTCTTCGGGAATGCAGAGACATGACTACAGCACCAGTCTGGTTGGTTTTGAGGGTGCTGGGAGTGCAGAGGACATGCAGGGGAACCTGTGTGAGGTGCTGAACTCAGTCAGAACATTATATAATGTTATTTTTTTTTGGCAGAAGGTGATGTTATTCTGAATCTCTGCTCTGTCTCTTCTCTCCAGTGCAGCGGGAGGCGCAACTGGACTGCGGCGAGAGACCTGCAGAGATACAGAAACCATTACCCAGTACGTGCTCCTGGGGCTGCTCCTCACCACTCCTGCTGCAGGAACTCTTCCTACATCTGAGAGCACCTTTTTGCCTTTGCTTTACAGGCTCAGCACCTTCCAAGGATTCATTTGTGAGGGGGAAGGGATGATGTGCATGTGGGTGCATCAGAAACAAGCTGCTACTTTCCAAAGCATATTTTGGAGGATTTAGCTTGAAATGTGTAGGGGATTTAGGGAAAGCWTGGAGAAATATTGCCTTTTAAAGGGTTGCTGCTTGTTAATTTCTTGTTCTCATTTCCAGGATTTGAAAGAACCAGAGAACGAGGAGGATGAAGAGATGTGGAACTTAAGCTTTTACAAAAATGAGATTACTTTTGTGCCCCACGGTGAGTGCCTTGTGTGGTTGCTGCTTGATGCCATCTGCTGCAGCTGGTYGATGAAAGAGTAGTTTCATCCATGTGAGACAATAAGAAACTAAACCAAGCAACCAACCAAAACCACCACCCAAACCAATAAAAACCCATCAAGAMCTTCAATTTTTACATATTCCTGCTGTATTTTCCTTAGTATTCTGGTGGAAGGAAGCAAAGGTATTTTTCTGGCTGGTTGTCCTGTTGCAGGAGCTAATGCCTGTGTGTAAATATCTGGGTTAGGATAGTGAGCTGTGTGGAGTGACTGACTGGCTGACTTTAATTTTAATTTGGTGTCATTTCTTGCCTGACCTTTTCCTTTTCCTTGCAGGTGTGGATATTGAAACTCTGCTCTCATCTTGGGGGGACAAGTATGAAACACTGGAAGAAAACCATTCCTACATACAGTGGTAAATTGTTTGCATGAATGCAGTGCCTCTCTAGTTGTGCCTCTTTTATGTGTCAGGTGGATCTGTGTTACTGATTTCAGCTTCACACAGGGCCCAGAATTACTTCAGTTGAGATGCACTCCTGAGGAAGCAAAGCACTAGAACTCCTGAAAGCACAGGTTTCTAGTGCAGCTGTGCCAATAGATCTCAGTCATTTGTGGTCTTGGGGCACGAAGTTAAGGCAAGGAGAGAGATCCACATAAGCAAAGTTTATTTGTTATTGGTGTAGACAATACTTTTATGGGAGGAGTTTACTAGAAAATGACTTCTGTGTCCCTAAGGATGGGAGTTCTCCAAGAGCTCCCTGTGATACCACAAATTTTGGAATCTTTTTGGGTTTTAATAAGTTGGGTACCCTGGATTGGGTGTCCTCTTTGCTCATCTGACCTGAAAATTCCTTTCTCTTCAGGCTGTTCCCTTTACGTGAACATGGGATGAACTGGCGTGCCAAGCCACTCACCTGTCAAGAAATCCAGGTATTTATTTTAAGCTTTTGTCTCTTTTCTCTTTGAGATCTGAAGGGTGTTAGGATTTCCCCTGAATACCTTATATTTGAAGTTTAGTGTTTTTTTCTGTTGTTTCCTTGGGGTTTTAGTGTGCACGGAGCTCACAGTGAAGCATTTGCCTGTCTTGTGTCAGCAGTGAAATGCTTTTTGATACAATCAACCCTTGTTTAGAATTCAGGTGCCACTTAATCTCGTGCAGATAATTAGGGAGTTGCATTTTTTCCCTAATTGCTGTGTCCTGTTTTCAGGCCTTTAGGAAGTCCAAGGAAGTCATGGACAGGTTTATACGTGCTTACAAGCTCATGCTGGGATTTTATGGAATCAGCCTGGTCAATGAAGAAACTGGAGAACTTGAGAGAGCAGAGAATTGGCGTGAACGATTTGAAAACTTGAACAGGTGATTGTCTTGATGTTGTTGAGCATTTACTGCAGCCAGGCACTTCTTTGAAGGGGGAAAAAAAGTCTAAGGCTAGGAAATTCCCAGCCATTGAAGAATGGAGACTTTTGTTGATAAATGTTATCTAGTGAAAGTATTTTTRACTTTTATTCTGTTAAGCTACAAAATAGAAGTCTTTCCATATGGTTCCCTGGTTGTTTATGAAGCACCCTTAATGTGTGTGAAATGCTTTGAGTCCTTGTGTGAAAAGTGCTCTGCAAATGGGATGGTTTTATATTATTGCAGGTTTTGTGGAGTAAGTAACAACCCTTCCTGGTGATATTAACCTCTTGAAAGGAGTGAGCTTAATCACAGAAGAGAAAACAACTTGAAGTCTGTCAAGTATTAAAATAAAAAAGGAAAAATCACCTGTGTGTACCTTAAGTGCTGAGGTTTTGGCAGCGTCCTTTCATGCCTGTATTCTCAACACTGCAGGCTCTCTGTCAGGGGCAGGACTTGTGTATCTGCCCCAACAYGGTGGTTCTTACCTACCGGTGGCTGATTCAGAAAGCCCAAGCCTTTCCAAGCAGCTGAGATGATGAATCCTATCAGCCCAGGGAGGGTTAGGAAGGAGCTGCTGAAGGCAAACAGCAGCAGTGGATGCCTTAAAAATAAGCCCATCTGTGCTCCCATTTGCATTGTCAAATAGTCTTTAATGGCTCATAGTCAATAAATGATAAAACATTTTTCAGATGTCCCAGAAGCTCACAGTAACTTGTAAGACTTTCCCTTGACAGCTTTGCTTACCTGTTTCCTCCAGGTTCAGCCACAACAATTTGAGGATTACTCGCATCCTGAAGTGCCTGGGGGAGATGGGATATGAAGACTATCAAGTGCACTTGGTGAAGTTTTTCCTCACAGAAACTCTTGTCGAGGAGACGTTACCAAATGTCAAGAGAAGTGCCTTGGATTACTTCCTGTTCACTGTCAGAAGCAAAGAAAAGAGGAGGGAACTCATCCACTATGCTTGGCAACACTTCAAACCTCAGAGCAGCTTCGTGTGGGGGCCTCGTGACAAGCTCCAAAAGTACAGACCCCGCTCTGCCAAGGCACAGCTGCACCAAAGGCCTRAGGATAAACAGGACACTCAGTGTCAAAAATGTGATCCTGTGGAGAAGGATCAGAACCAGTGTTCAGAGGTGGAGCAGAAAGCTGGAGATGCTGCAGAGTTGCAGCCTGAAATGAGTGATGAATGTGTAAAGGAGAAGATAAGCAAATGTGTTTTGAAGGGAGGAGATGATGAAGAGGAGAAAGAAGCTTCATGTGGCCAGCTGGAGGAAGAGGATTTAAAAAATGAAGCTGAAGAAGGGCAGTGTACTGCAGAGAATGATTGCACAAAGGAGAGCAAGAAGAGAAAACTGAATGCAGGTTTGGCAGATGCTAAAGGCGATGGATCRTTGAAAAACTCTGCTGATATTGAAAACATTTCCCATAATCTGGGAGAGTGTGCAATTGATGCAGAGATCCCCTGCTCAGACCCAGTCTCCCAGGCAGAAGAGGATCAGGAAGCTCTGAAGGAAGATGATTCSAGCCCCAAAGAGCCGGCGGCGCCCGAGGCCGCGGACGCGGCTGTGAAACGCAGGAAGGTTGACAAAAAAACATCCAGAGGCAAACAAGTGAACCTGGCCATAAACCTGGGCATGGGGCCCTCAGCCTCTGCTGCCAGGGCAAATCCATCTGCTGCTAACGGTGAGGCTGGAAAAGGACGTGTCAGTGAGGAAAATGCAGCTGTGGAAGTGCCAAGTGAGAAGGGGGGTGGTGGTGATGCAGATGGTGGGGATGTGAGAGCCCCAGCTGCTTCCAGGCCCCCCAGGACTGGCTGCACTGCTCCAATCAAGGATGGCTGGAAGTCCAGTGGAGATCAAAACTCAGCAGGAGGTGATCAGCACCACTGCAACAGCAAACTCCTGGGGGGTAAAAGTGAACTAGGTGGGGTAGGGCAGCAGGAAAAGGTGGAAAAGGCAGGTGAAGAAGGACAAGCAGAAGGCACAGACAAGAGGCAGGCTCCAGAGAGTCATGAGCAGAGCRTAACACGCACTTGTCCTGAAGAAAACAGTGCTGAGGTGCCACCAGAAAAAGATGAAGGCTCTGAGAATGGAGCAGAGCCTGGTGGAGAGCAGGGAGCAGCAGAGTGAGAGCAGCACAGCGAGCACCTGAGCCTGCAGAGGTGGCACTGCCCTGGGCTGGGAGCCAGCTTTGGTGGCTTGGAGAGCTGAATAAACTTCCTTTGGGATGATCCAGCTGGCCCCTGTCTCACTTTCACTCTTCCATGATTTTTTAATCATCTCTAGTAAACTCACAGAGATCCAGCTCTTGGTTACCCTAAAGAGGAAAACTTTATTTTCTCGTCTTCACGGCTAGGCTGTGTCCTGTTGCTAAGTTTTATCTGATGTTCAGGGCTATCTTGGAGCAACGGGGATTTTTGCACTTTGCAACTTTGATTCTGGTTATATCCCTGCTGAAAGAGAAGAGGAAAACTGATCTGTCTCCTTGTTTGAATTACATAAGTATTTATTAAAGACACTGTTTTTAATGTTAAGGCAGCATGACCTAATTTGCCAGGCCTTTCTACTGCTGTGTAACTTCTGTTTGTTATTGTGAAAGGCTGTACCTTCCCAGGAGTTTATTCCTGGCAAAAGTGCTGTTTCTCTAAAAGAGATGAGTATATGGATTTCACATGATGTCAGTGTAGTTGCCTCTCCTCCTATAAGGAAAATAGGTTTGGCTTTAGACTGGGATAAATCTGTAGTCAAAATGTGTCTCTGACCAGTATGAACCTTTRTGTAGAGATTCTGTTCTCTTGAGGTGCAAAGTGCTGAGTAATTCTCTTTATCCCCACACAGGTTGCTTTGTAGTTCTTGTTAGAGTTAAGACTACAAATTGCCTGCTGGTTTCTAAGAGAAAAAGCTCCAGGTTTTGCATAAAACTGTTTAGAGCTGCTCTTCCCTGTGTTTTCCAACCACTTTATAGTCTTCCACAGATTTTTTTGTCCGTGACTGTTTCAGAGGCCCTCATTTCCCAGTTGCCAAAGCAGCACAAATATTTCCCAGTGCATTTTTTTCAGCCTTTGCAGGTAATTTGCAGTGGCCTGGGGGTTGATGTGGCATGAGGTTTGATGTGTCAGATCCAGCCTGTTTCCTACTTAGGGCAGGGTTGCTTTGCCTTTAAATGTCAGACAGCCAGGGCATGTTCCAGTGCAGCATGTCTGGAAACCACTGGGCTTTGTGGGGCAGTTAATTGAAACGTTAATTGGAGAGGCTATGCTTGTCTGGTTCRTTTATTTCCAGCCCTCTAGAATTTACTTTCAGACCTTGCCAGCTCTTTGCCTGCCTCTGTTCCTGACCTCCCTGTCAGCTGTTCTGCCACACTGCACAATACTCCACCAGGTCTGAAGGAGCATTAAAACAGTTTAGCACCTTCACTCCTAAAAATTTACAACAGAGGATCTGTTTCATGAAGCAGAGGAAATTGTTTCCAACAGCCTGAAGGTCTGGACTTGCTGTTTGCTCAGGTTGTTTGGGTTGGTTTGAGGTTATTTGGTGCTGTTTGGTTTGTGTAGGAGATGGCCAGGGAGCAGATGCAGCAGCTTGTGCRATGTCAATGTTTTTCCTCTCTGCTACGGCTCTTAAGAAGCTTTATCTTTCAAGGAATTTGAGGAGTGATTTGCCTTCCCAGGCTGTAGGTTCAGATCCAGCATGCCACATATGTGTGTGGGAATAAAAGTCTGCAAGTTTAACATCTGATGTTCATGGTCACACRTGCACTGAAAAAAGGCTTTAATGTTTTTTAAATAGTTCTTTCTTCTTAAGAACAGATGGAGGTAAATAGCCAATAAGAATACACTTAACCACAGATGGAAATACTTGAAGATGTTGAGTGAAAATTCTTTCCTAACGGATTCCTAAGAATTGTTAATTGTGGCTTTTGTACAGATTTATAGTAATTTTCTTATTTAATGAAATTTTCCTTGTGAATATGTGCTCAGTTGGGGCATAGATCCTATATCTTGTTATGGTTTTGTGTTTAATGGGATTTCACTCTGATCCCCAGCCTGGAGTGAGTGCTCAAACCAACCCCTTCCCTCTCCTGCCAGGTTTACTTTTGGCTGTAGGTGTGTGTGGTGAGTTCACAAGGTGTTTGCCAGCACTCAGAGCTGTATCACAGAATCTGTTATGTTAATTCCCCTATTAAAGCATGACTTTGATGCATATCMGTTTCCTTTTGTATTTTTTCATCTTTGAGGGCGGGATGTGGCCATGTATTTACCCACCCCCCTGGAGCCATGAGCTGTTGCTTGGTTCCCCCCAACAAGAGGGTGCTCTGCTGGGCTCACCATGGCACACAGCTGCTGTTTCTTCCCTGTGGAGGTGCTGCCCAGTCTTTCTTCTCTAAAATGTACCCTGTGAATGTTTCAGAGGAAAAGACCCCCTCATGCTGCTTCTTTAATGTTGTGCTTGGAAATCATAGAATTGCAGAATGGTTTGGGTTGGAATGGACCTCAGAGTTTATCTTGGTCCATCCTCCCTGCCAAGGGACACCTTGCACTGGACCAGGCTGCTCCAAGCCCCATCCAGCCTGGCTTTGAACACTTCCAGGAATGGGGTGTCTGCTTGTCTCAGAATGTTTGGTGTTGCTTCTGCAGCTCTTCTCCCACCGGTGTTGTGGTGCTCTGCAGAGCAAACCAGGACTCTGCTTGGAGCATCCCTTGGGGCTCCTGCCCAGCCTGGCTGTGGGAGCTTCACTTCAGGGGTTTTTATTCCCCTCAGGACACAAGAACAGGGATGTCTTCGTGGTAATTAATTAAAAATTTTCTCTAAGTCATTGTGTCCCCTCAGCTGTGCTGCCTGTGGGTGTGGGATGGAGGGTTACTGGAAATCCTTTTGGTCTGGGGGGTGGTGTTGAAGGTGAACACTCCCAGGGCCCTTCCTGTGCTGGCTGTGAGCAGCCCTCATCTGCTGCAGCCCCCCAGGCCCTGGCTTGCCCTGGACAAGGTGTGGCTGAGGAATTTGGGTCTCCTTTGCCTTCCCTCCTGCCCCAGSTGGCCTCAGTGTGGAGGAGGAGGAGGTACAAGCTGTGCAAAGCTGCTCTCCCTCTTCGGGGTTTGGGCTGTCTGATAAAGGATTCCAGTTACTCTGAAGCCATCAGAAGACTTAGAGACACACATTCCCTTTCTGTCCCAAACTATTCCACAAAATCTTGTGGGAACCTGGTAAATCTGAGTCCTTTATCCCTCTGCCAAAGCTCTAGGAATCCTGGCTGCTGGGGAGCTGGTCACACAAACACTGCTCCCACAAGCCTCCTGTTGAAAAGATGCCAGGCTAAAATCAGGTATTTCAGTTCCTCAGCTTTCACTTTCTACATCTCCTCTTGTGTTCCTAACCAGATGAGCTGTGTCATTTCAGYCCTGAGGAATGTGGCCACCATTCCTCTCCACATCCAAGCCCTACTTTGGCTCAAATTGCCTTTAATCAATAAAGGGAATTGTGAAGCTCATTGCAGGAGATGCATCTTGATTAATCTCTTGCCATTTGGGATCACCAAGCAGGGAACTGTCCTCTTTCCTTCCTCACAGATTTCAGATATTTCTTTGTGCCTTTKAGAATGTTCCTCCTTTTCCCTTCCTCCTTGTATCTGTCTGTGATTGTCTCTTTTCTGACCAGCATTCATCACTTCTCAAGGAATCAGTGCTCTTCAGATCACCCTAAAAAAACCCTGAAACCAGATATGGGCAACCTCCAGAGCTAACAAAGCACCTCACTAAGCARTAAGTGCATTTCTCTGTGGTGATCATGCACTGTTACAGGTTTCTTAATGCCCCTGCTGGAGTTAGGTGAAAAATGGAAAATTCACTGAAAGACTCACCCTGTGTTCCTTTTTACCTGTCCAGCACAGAGGTGGTGATGGGCTTTGGGAAATACCCTGGGTGAGACCTAAGGAGCAGCTTTGTGTGTGCAGCTGGAGTATCCCAGTTGTGCTCCTGTGTCCCTGCTCCCAGCCCAGCCCTTCCAGAGGCTCCAGGAGCAGGAGGCTGGGGCTGCCCAGCAGGGCAGGAATGAGCTGCTCCCCCTCCTTCTCCCACCTCCTCTCCTCCAAGCTCGGCCCCTCTCCCTGCTCCAGCTGGAGCCACAGGTTTATCTGGAGGCGAGGAGTCCCTGCTCTGTAAGCTGAGAGCCCCGAGGAGGAGGAGGGATCTGCTGGACCCTGGAGGAGAAAGGGTTTGGCAGCCTGGAGGAAAGGGAGAGAGGCAGAGCCTGGGCACCATGGCTGGAATCTCTGCTCTTGGGCTCCTCTCCCTGTGTCAGCTCTTGGCCACAGCATCAGCTCAGGTGAGAAACCTCATTTGTGTCTCAYGCTCAGGGGAAAACCTGTAAGGGTAAAATACAGTGTGTGTTGTACCTGTGGGGTGAAACGTGGCAAGAGGCAGGTATTGTTCTGAGGTTTATTACAAATGTACACCTGGGTTTGTACCTGGGTGGGTAGGTGTAGAAACTGCTGCTTTCTGTTTCTGTAGAAGTGGTGTTTTCCCATCCAGGACTGCAATTATGAGAGGGAAAGCCTTGGAAAGAGCAGATCTGTTGATGCAAGAGAAACAGTTTACCTTTTCCGTGAAGTAACAGATCTCCAGCAAAACTGATCTGGGTCTTTTTTCTGAATCAGAGTTTCTTACTAATTCCCTCAATCAATTTTCAAATTTTGCACTTACAGCATGTTTAACCCTTGCTCACTTGAGACATGAAGCTGTATTAAACTTCCCTGTCTGCTGTTAATATTATTGTCTGGGGAAGTGACTCCTYAGTGAGATTTTCATTGTTAGTGAGGAATTTTCGCAGCCTGGCTTGGGAATTCAGAACTCTGCTGTGAGCAGAGCTGCTTCTACAATGAAACCTTTGTTCCCTGAAGCTACAGTAAGTTGCTCTCTGGAGCCCTCTCCGTACAGAAGTCATTTATTGGACCTTTCCCTCCTTCCCCCCACCTCAGACCTTTCCAAAATCCCAGATTTTCAGGGGGCACCCTGCTCAGAAAGGAGACTTTTTCTTYCTCCTCCTGTCTTCATTGTTGTCTGCCATCACCCCATCAAACTGGGACTATAAATTCAYTATTTCTACCAAGCACTTGGCACCTTTTCCATGGGCTTTGCATTTCCTCCCTTGCCCAGCCCAAAACGTGCCTGTAGTCAGAACAATTTCCTATACAACAAAACCCCTTTGCTGCCCAGTGACCAGTTTGCATTCCCAGTACAGACCAGTAAAAGGAGCTGGGGATGTGCTCAGTCAAAAGGGTTTTCCAAAGAGCCTTGCACTGCTCTGGAGCAGCTTTGAGCCCACCCAGGCTGGCAAGGGATGCAGATTTAGGGTTAAGCTGTAGGATTTTGCCAATGATTTCTAATCTAGCCCATGTGTTCCTTCTGATGGAAAAAAACAAGCTCTTGCCTCTCACTTTTTCCCAGTCCCTTCCAAGAATTGGACCCCAAGGCCCTCCTGGACCTCCTGGACCCCCTGGACCATCTGGCAAGGACGGCATTGATGTGAGTGGGGCAGGGCAGGGCTGGCTGGGGCCAGGGCTGGGGCAGGGCAGCTGCTCCTGCTCTGCAGATCCTCTGGGCATCCCCGGGGGATGGACCTGGAAAATCCCTGTCCTGTTCTGCAGGAGGCTGAACAGCCCGTGGAGGTGCTGAGCAGGCTCTTTGCAGGATCAGTCCCCTGTCCCCAGGGAGGGCTCAGGGGTTTGTGACCCTGCTTGCAAAGTAGAATATTTCTCTTTTTGTGCAGAGGTATGATGTGTGTGGGGTCAGGGCACGTTCAGCAGTTCAGAGACAGATTTATGTGATGCTTCAGAGCATCTCCATCTCTGGACAGGMTACAAGAGACTCAAGTATGCAGCACTGGACACTGCTTTTGTCTTATTAGTTTTATTTCAATATTGTCATCATGGTTATCCCTCACTCTGGCACAGGATATGCCAGGATCTGGCTCTTGTGTTGCCAGACATGAGCTTGTAGTGGCCCAAAAGGCAAATAAAATGAAGAGCCCTTGTTTCAACAGGCAGCTCCTTAAACCTAGGAGAAGACTACATAACCCAGGACTTAACAGAGGAGAAAATCTTGTTCTGTTACTTTTAATTGGTGTTTCTGTAGAAATTAAAAATATTGCTTCTGTGCATCTGTTGGATAAGGACTGAATTGTGTCCTGTAGTTGGCAGTGGATAAAATGGGCAGCAGATGGACTTTCAGCAAGACCACATCAAATGCAAAAATCTGGGTTCCTGCTTCGATTTCCAGTTTGAGCAGCTCTTGTCTCTCTRAGCTGCCTATGGAATAGTGCAGGGGTTTTTAAAGCTCCTCTGAAGTGCATTTGTTGGAATTGGGCCCTTAAGCAACCTTGAAAAAATCTATTCATTCCATGCAGGTCATTTTCTTTTGAATAAGGAGGTAAAAAAAAAAAATAAATGTATGAGTTCCCTGGTACATGGTGAACAAGGAGTGTTTGTGCCTGCAGTGGGGAGCTTTCCCTGCAGCTCCCTGAGCCAGGCTGGGCTGAAGAGAGAACCTCATTGATTTCCAGCGGCTCCCTCTGAGTGTCCTTTTGGCCAAAGGAGTCTGTGTTCCTGGGAATCTCCCTCTGGTTTTGTGGTTCAGAGAGAGATGTTCAGAGCTGGCACCTCGGCAGCTTCCAACTGGTTTTGGTGGTGCTTTTTTGGTGGTGTCACAAAAGGCTTCAGGGGACACCCAGAAGAGGGCAAAGGACCCTGGTTCCCCTTTGCAGCAGGGCATTGCTGTGGCCAGCACACTCTGGGAAAGGCTGGCTGTGATCCCCTGTGGAAGCAAAAAGAAGAGTTTGGGACAGATGAAACCCTTCAGCCTTCAAGTTTCAACTTCTGCAGAGAGGAAGTGGGAAAGAAACCCTGTAGTTGCTCAGTTCCTGCTYTCTACAGGATGTTTAACTCTGGAGCAGCACCAGCATGGCTTCTGATTGCTCTTGGAAACAGGAGCCCAGGGAGGTGTCAGTCATGTGGACCTTCACCCCTTTATCCACACCTGGGAGCTTTGGAAGGCTCCCYGCGGGACAGGCTCAAATACCAACATCTAATTAATGAGAAGAACTCAGCCCTAGTTAATCAAATGTCTGGGTGAAGTGTTTAAGGTGCAAAGTCCTGCAGTGCCAACTTTACTCTGGAGTTTTGGCTACACAGAAATAATCTCTAATTTGAACGGGAAGCCCATCCCTCGTATGGAGAGAGGAAGTCAGGTCCCTGCTCAGGTGAGATGGTCTGGCTGTCCAGGGAAGGCTCCAGGATGGCTCCTGCCCCTCAGCAGGACAGGGAGTCCCTTCAGGAGCTGCACAGGAGGAGATGCTGGGCTGTGGCTGGTGTTGAGCAGAGTCACTCAGCCTCCCTGCTTACCAGCTGCCATTTTTGTGTCAGTACAACCCAAAAAATTCAGCACTGTTCTCCATTTTCCTGGTRCTGCATGGGGAGGGTCATGTGGATCCTGAGCGGCAGTGTTAATTCTGCCACTGCAGAGTGAAACCATTATTTTATTTTTCTTTTGGTGCTGAGACTTTTTTTCTTAAATTGCAATTGAAAATTTTCCACACTGCATTCCTGAGCTCTGTAAGCCACTCCAGCCAGGCAGTGTGACAGGTGACTTTGGATGAAAGTGGTGTGGAAGTGCCCTGGGTGTCTTTGAGCTGGGTGAGTGCTGCTGAGGTGCTCAGCAGTCTCCTGCCATCAGCTGTGAGCACTGAGAGGTGCAGAGCATGCAGCTCAATTATTCAGGATGTCTCCTYGGATGAACTCCACCAGCACAATTTCTCAAAGGTCCAGCTTTCATCCCTGCCTTTCAGGGGGAGCTGCAACATTCAGTCCCTCTGAAATATTTTATAATTAAAGCCTTTAACAAGCTTCTCGTTTCATACTCAGTAACAAGCAAAGTCTCTCTCTCCCAAGACTAGAAACAGCATGTTTTGATGGAAAGAATTACTGACAAGTTCCTGTGAATTATTTCTGGAGATGTAATTCCCTAAATTGCTAATAAGCAATTGTCACTTTTCAAAAATCAACCTTTTTTTTTTTTTTTCYCTGCTTTCTGTCTCCTGCCTTGACTTGCTGAGAAAGACTGAACTTCCACATGGCACCAGGGGAGCATTTCCTTTTGCTGACAGCCCTTGCTCTAATTCCCAGTGACCTGGCGTTGGGGGTGCAAACCCTGATTAGGCTTTGGATTCAGCTCTCTGAAGTTCTGGTGCTCCTGCAGGGTCCTGCAGGGGTCCACCACCCCAGGATCAAGGTTTCAGATGGTCCCCAGCWGCTTTTGCTGGTGCTGTGACCTCCCTGTGCAGATTCCCACCGCAGAGGAAAGGAGAAATGCAAGGGGCTGGCAATCCCAGGTGCTGGAGGAGGGAGCAAACCACCCCTGCAGCCCTTTCCAGCTGCCTTCTCATTGCCAAAGAACTGCTCCTTTCATTTCCTGGGCAGGGAACCTTCCCCAGCCTGCTAGGATAACTATTTATGGAAAGGCTGTGGGCAAAGGACACTGAAGGAGTTGCTTCAGAGCATAAAGGTGCCTCTGTTCAGGGCCCCTCTGCTTGGTCAGGGGTGCAGGACTCAAATCCTGAGCAGCTCCAGGCTGGAGGGATTTGCCCCCAGGCCTCCCAGTAAATATAGAAACACGCTGTAAATCCCACAGCTCTGCATCCACCTCCTGCCTCCTGATGAGCAGCCCCATGGTGGGAGGGATGCTGTTTTATTTCCACCTTGCTCTGTKAATAACCACCCTTCTTCCACAGAGATTTTCTCCTCCCAGGGTTGCCCCTTCCCCTCTGCTCACCCGCAATATTCAGGGCATTTACCCTAAAGCCAGAAGGGCAGGGTCCCCTCTGGACAGGGACACAAAGTGTTTTTCTGTGGGGTGAGTTGGAAACCAAGCTCCAGTCAAGCTCCTGCTCTTCACAAGCTTGCTTCTTTTGGGGCCTAACAATAAAATACAAATTTTTGTCTGGAGTCCCCACATGCTCTCATGAACAGCATTACAACAGGTTGAGCTGGAAGAAGTGATTAAAGATTTACAAAATGTTATCTCACAAACACCTTTAATGCTGTTCTTAAAAGTTTCTTTTTATCACAGTAGAGAAAAATTAGAGTGCTTTTGCAATATTGTATGAAAATTGTGTTTAATGCAGATTGTGCAATTGGATTAGGTGGAAATCAGTTGGGGGCTGTGGCTGTTTGCTTTCCCTATCCAAGTTCAGTCATATGAAGGAAATCATTGTAGACAGCTGGTTCATTCTTCACTTTGTGGTATAATCCCCATCTCCTGGCAGTRCCACAGCTCCACACTGTGCCCTGGAAAGCTGAGTTGATCCCTGTATCACCAGGAGGATGTTTGGAAGCTGTGACACCCACCCAGCTTCCTCTCTGCCCCCCTTGCAGCCAATCCCAAGTGCAAATAAGCTCTAACCATGTCTGGAGGGAGTTGGGAGTTCTGGGGGCTCTGTCCAGGAGCAGTGGTTCTCTCTGGGGCGCTGGGGTGTGGATTTCCCCAAATCTGCCACTGCAGGTGTTGGACAAGGCTACCCAGGCTCGTCCTGCTTAGGGGGCAGCAGGGTTTAGAGCATCAGCTCATGAGACTGAGCCAGGTAAACCTTGGAGGGGGYGGGAGGAGAGGTTTGAGTGCAGTTGGGAGCACCCTTGCTGGAAAAAGTCAGCAAAGCTTCAGCACTAACACTTTTTTCTCTTTCCTCTAGGGAGAGCCAGGCCCTCCAGGTTTGCCAGGCCCACCAGTAAGTGTTTCCTGCTTGGTATTGACTTTTCCATCCTTTCAAGAGGACACAGGACACAAGCTGGCACTTAGAGCCTCATTTTCCTCTTCATCTGCCACAGAATTCCCAGGAGTGGGGATGCTCAGGGGACAAACACATTCTCCTGCTTCATTGCTACCACTGAAACAGAATGAGAGTTAAATTAATGAGCAAGATAAGTGAGATAAAGCTTGTGCATCACCTGTATGGGGACAGGTGTCATGGCACCAAGCCACATTACATGGTCATTTTTGGCACTGCTCTGAGTCTGCTGCAGCCCCTCAGCCTGCCAGGGGTGCTCAAACCTGTGCCAGAGAGAGCCCTTTGCTCTGGCCACTGACTGCATCCCTTCCTAGCCCTGCTAAGAGCAGCTTGTGAGCACGTGGGAACGAGCCAAAGCACTGAAATTTAGGGTTTGGGTATGGATTACATAGCAAGATTCACCTCTCTTCATGGGATTCTCCCATGTTGCATGGTGYAGGATTAACACATCAACACGTGAGCTTCCATCCTTGCATCCTTGCCATGTTTCTCCTGTTGTTTTGTTATAATAATTGACTGTTTACCTCATGTAGGGGCCAAAAGGTGCACCAGGGAAGCCTGGAGCTGCAGGTGAAGCTGGGTTGCCTGGCCTTCCTGGAGTGGATGTGAGTATTTTGTCATCTTCTCTCG
The DNA here is from genome assembly GCA_014549065.1 of Cardinalis cardinalis. Classification (NCBI taxonomy): domain Eukaryota; kingdom Metazoa; phylum Chordata; class Aves; order Passeriformes; family Cardinalidae; genus Cardinalis; species Cardinalis cardinalis. The sequence continues at coordinate 3,909,185 of JACDOX010000060.1, forward strand.
GGTTTTTTAAACCTTTCCCCCAGGCAGGAGAGTTTCCTGATGTGTCTCATCAACTTCTCTGTGCCCWCTGGAGAAGGAAYGGGAGTCCTGGCCCTACATCTGTGYCTTGCATGTCAGGAGAAATTGAAGGAGAAGCAACTCWGGGCTTAATTAAGGAACATGAGAACAATTTGGAGGTGTGTTGCTGACAGGATGGCACTCTGTTAATCTTCTGGGTTTTTTTTTTACAGGGTTTAACAGGAACTGATGGCCCACCTGGCCCAAATGGGCCTCCAGGAGACCGTGTGAGTACCTCATTAGATCCTAAGTCCCTTTAAATGCTCATTATCACTGAGTGTAGGGATGATTTTCACATTCTGCAGTAGATTGGTGATATTCGAGTGCTGATTCTGATGCAAACCCTTGCAGAATACTTGGATCCTTGAAATGCAGCCCCAGGTGGCTTTTCATTAGGCAGAGCATGAAATCCACCTTYCCTTCTCATGGCTTTGAACCTGCTTGGGTTGCCTCAGTGGTGGATGTACTAAGGATATTTCAAGTATCCAAAAAGTTTCTTGAAGCAGTCAACAGACTCAATGGTGCAGTTTATCAAAATGGAGTTRTTTTTGCCTTTATTTGCAGTCTGAGTTGGCGGATCTGTGTTGTTTATAATTAATGCTACTGTGTATTAATTGTTTGAACTTTTGCCTTTTATTATTTCTGGAACTGTCCATATGGTTGCATTATTAGTTGCCATAGTGTTCCCCAGCCAGCCTAGCAAGAAATAAGAGATTTTTCTGCTTTCTGCATATTCTAGCTCTGCTGAGGGGCACCACAGGGACAGAGAAACAACAGCCAGAGATGATACAGATGTCCTTCAGATCCTCCACAGTCATCYCCCCTCTCAGGCCTCCCTGTGACATTAAGGAATGATCATTAATGAGCCTCTCAGCACAGACTGTGATCCAGCATGGCTGTTCTCCTGTCTCCCAGATGGCAATATAAGGCTTGTGTCCACAGCTGGCTTGCTGGCCTCTTGGCCTCAGGGCTGCAGTGATGGGCTGGATCAGTATATCCCAATAATCCCCTTGTTGGCCCAAGGACTTRCTCAAATCTAAGAAATCTGTGAGTTGTTTAAGGGGGTGAGCAGTACAGCCATGTATTTGTGACATGCTCCTCTTCCTTTGCCATGTGACAGGCAAAGCCAAGCTGAGTGGCAGGACCCAAATATCCTGGTCGCAGCTCCAAGCCTGTGTCCATCACCTCCCCTAAACCCCACTCCTTCTCYGTCCCTTGTGCCCATCTTTGCCCCAGGGATCCTGGCACTCAGACATCCTGTGGCAGCAGCCCAGCAGCGTCCGGGAACCGATCCCTGATTTGAAAGGAGGGGAGCTCAGGAGCGCCCCTGGGAGGCTGTGAGCAGTTCTGAGCCCTGCTTGGGGCTGGGTGGCCGTGCCCACGTTAGCACACAGCTCCTGCCTTGCAGGGTAWTTGAGCAGAGGATTTCTGGGCGCAGGAATTCCGCCCTGGCTGCCCCCGGCAGGCAGAGCTGCCCTCGCTGCTCGCTCGGGTTTGCTGGGCTCCCCCGTGTCCTGTAACTCAATCGGGCAGCACGGGGCAGACCTGGGACCCCTCCTCRTCTATGGGAGCTTTTCAAGGTCACTGGTCCATCTGGGAAATTGCTTTAATTGGTCCGATAAAAACCTGGGGGAAGGGAGGGCCTCTGAAAACTTTAGCACTCTAAATGGAGCATTGTTAGCCCWACTTGCTTTTTTTCTCCCTGTCTTTTAGAACATATCTCAGTCTTGCAGGACTCACTGAAATAAGCTGCTTATTTATTGCTGTGGGTTTGAATTCGTGCTTAACACTCTGATTTCTTCTAAATAAGCTTAATTTTTTCAACTGGAGTGTCTGAGAGCAAAGCTGTTTAGCATAGGGAAGTGGGCTCATGGCAGCCAGTTTTCAGTAATGATTTATTGCCAAACATTTCCGAAAACATTTTTAACTTAAATATCTCCTGCTGCTCTCAGCATCCATTAGCTTTTCTCCTGCTTCTTCTGAAAGACTGATTAGATCAAGTCTGCTTGTTTTTTCAATTTTAAAGCCTCCTTATTTTTAGCTGGGTCCTGATCTCCATGTTAGATACTGGTGTCCTTCATTGGAAAGTTCTCCAAAGCCATTTTGAAGTTTGTTGCTTTCCAATGAAAGCAATAAAGAAAACATAATTATTCATTTCTATTTATGAATGTCATAATAATCAAGTGTTTTCTACACTCCATAGCTGTCTATTCACAGGGTAAATTGCTACAAAATGAAAAATTATGATGATAGTGTTTTCTAATCAAAAGAGAAAGAACATTGTTACCAGGAGAACGAGTCGAGTCAGACAATGTTATTAAAATTGAGATGTAAATTAGAGTCTCTTCTTTGCCTTAAGGCAGTAGCATCAGCTCATTCAGGGATTTCACAATGTCTTCCCTTACCAGGAATGTTCACTGCTGCATTCTGCACCACACACCCTCCAAGGTATCAGAATTAGAGAGTAAAGGGCCAAAGTTTGGCATTTTGGGTGCTCTGCCATCTTTCTGGCCTGTTGGACAAAGCAGAGAGGGGCGATGCGGCTGCTTTCAGAATTGGGTGCAAGTCAGGAGGTGCCAGGAATTCAATGTTTTCCTTGCAGGAGGAGATCCCAGCTGGTCCCTCACAGCCAGCAGCAGCTGTGAGGATTTTTAGCCTGCAGATAAAAGCGACTGGAGGCAGAGCAGAGTAACCTGCAGCAGCAGAAATGAATGAGCTGACATTCACAGCGTGGCTGATTTTTATTGGATTACTCTCCTCTGCTCACAAGACCACTCTTAACAAGGCCTTGGGTCCTCTGTGTCTKTCTCCTTAAGCTTAACAAGGGAAAGCATTTCTAACCTCCTTTGGCCTGATTTATTAAAAAATATGGATATTGATCTAGTACCGATAGCCAACTGTGACGGACAAAAACTCTCTAACAGTTTAAAGTTAGAAAGTGTGTGTTTATTGTGGGATAGCTCCCAAATACACACCGCGATTTACAGGTGATTACAGAGTCCTTTTATCTATACAACTATTGATTTACAGGTGATTTCAGAGTCCTTTTATCTATACAAGTATTGATTTACAGGTGATTTCAGAGTCCTTTTATCTACACAAGTATTGAATACCCAAAATACAAATGCATATTCATGACTTTGGTACATCCCATTCCCCCTATGGTAATTAGTTCAAAAGCTATTAGCATGTGTAGTTTGATGGGTTGGTGGTCCCTTTCATGGGGAGGGGTCCCAAAATGAGGAAGTAAATGAAGTCTTCGTTCTGACCTTTTCAATGCAAATATGACAAATGAACCCTTGGTAGAACTCCCATTCTCATCCTCAATGGGTTTCAAAACAGGGGAGGCCACAATTGTCTGATGTTCCTAAAAGCTATTTATCAGTTTCTATATCCTTCATTATAAACCCAGCTAACCAAACATTGTGTGGACAAGCAATCAATCATTAGTTAACTACTAACTCTTAACTTCATCAAGGCCTACCCATTTATTTTAGTTAACTCCAATAGAGCTTATCTCTAACTAAAACCTCAGCTCCTCTAAAATCCCTAAATTCTTTAAAGTTTGTGTCTCAGGCCCACAGAACGGGAGCAGAGGGCAGGTGTCATCCCTGGGGGCACAGTGGGAGCTGTGTGTGCCGGGACATTCTTGTTCCCCTGCTCCCAGGGGCAGACACCCTTTAATTGCAGCTCAGGAATTCTCCTCAGGATGTTTCTGTGCAGCATTTTGGGGATGCTTGGGAAGGAGCTTTGGGCTGGGATGAGGCCATGGAAGCTTTGTCCTGCACCCTGGTGCCCTGGGAGCTGTCCCTGCCCATGGCAGGGGTGGAACAGGATGAGCTTCAAGGTCCCTTCCAACCCAGCCATCCTGGGATGCTGTTTCAGAATTATCACCCATAGTGAATGTTACAGCCAGCTGGCAGCTTTGCCATGCAGCAAAGGGGGTAAGGGGGTCTCTCTGTGTTCTTATCTTCAGTCAAGCAGGAACTTCACAGCTTCACGAGTGCCTTAATTCCAGTCTAAGCCATGAGCTCACCAAGCTCCAGCCAAGCCTAAGAGTGGGAGTGCAAATTGGGAAAAGGAGATGGGGGAATTGCCAAGGAAGCAAGGGAAGAAGCAGAAGCTGCCAAATCTTTGGCTTTGCTTGAAAGGAAAATAGATGGATTAATAAAATTCACTAGAACAAATCCAAATTCTGTTAATAGTTTTAGGAAACTTAGTAATTGGATCTACAATACGAATGTATTATGAATGAGAACATTTCAAGTAGATAGAATTCAAGTTATGAACGTTTAGATATTCATGGAGGATATTTTAGATATTCATCTGAGGCCAGCTGGGACTTCCTGAGTAATTATCCATAAGTTTTTGTCCTGATATGTGTGAATTCAGCTGAGCATCTCCAGCTCTGTCCTGCTTCTGCAAGACACTGCTGGGGTTTCCTAGCAAAGATTGGAGCCAAGGAGAGCAGGCCTTGGTGACTCCCCATGTGGAGGTTCCTCTTTTATCCCTGCTGATTTTCATCCTGTTTTATTCCCACAGGGTGCATTAGGACCTGCTGGGCCACCTGGACCAGCTGTAAGTACCTCCCAGAGCAGCTCCTGTGATGAAAATGTGGAATATTGTGCCAAAGCCATCACCGAGAGAGGATGGGGATCTCTGTATCCCAAACAAAAGGATCAAAGCCTGAATGAGTGAATCTATTGGTTGAAATGTTTAAATATGTATGTGTGACTGTTCTGGTAACACAGACCTGGTTTTGTTCTCTGAGGTGCTCTTAAGGCAAACCAGCTTGGGATACAGACTGACACATCAAATGCCATCACAACTATTAGACATTATCTAATGTCTAAYCAAAATTAAAAGGAAAAGAAAAAGGAGAAATAGATAAACAGGAATGTTGTTTTCCTCTCCATGTCCCACCCTTGTGTCACCACACATCTGTCTTCTTACAGATGTCTCACAGGTAACAGAGATGGAAAGGGATTATAAAATACAAATTATTAGAGGCAGCAAAAGAATTCATCAAAACTCTGCTCTGATTGCAAAATATAATCATTATAATGGGGCAAGGGAGTGATAAGGAAACTTAGAACAAAAAAAAAATTAGCAGTGTTTTTCCTGTGTGCCCATTTTCTCAGTGATCTTTTACTGTTTCAAATGTTGTTTTCAGGGCAAAGGACTACCAGGACCTCCAGTAAGTAATAAGAACTTTTTTCAAAAAAAATTATAAATTAAGATTCTGATTTTATTGGATACCTCAGGTCCTTCTACTGTGCCAGGAGTCCTGCAGATCATTGACCCTGTGGGGTTTTTATCCTGTCCCCACCCTGGGGAAGCTGGCTCTGGTGTRAACTCAAGGCACAGAGCCTTGTAAACAGTGGGAGTGACCAACCCCGGGGCAGCTTTTGTTTTGTGGGCTCCTGGGAGCTGCCCTGTGCCTGAGGGATGCAGAGTGGCAGTGAATTCCAGGGGAGTTTTTGGAGTAAAAAGCAAGATGTGCCTTGGGAAGCTGCTGSTGTGGTGCAGGATGGAGCTCCTTGGAGGGAATGGGCAAATGGGGACAGCCCAACTGATGCCTTCAGTTTGAGCTTTCGTGTTTTCCTGATTCTGTGCTGCACTAATATGGAGCTCTGAACTTCATATAAAGTGACAGCAAGTTCTCTTCACAGTTTAGTTGGACAAAACAATCCTTTTCCAGCCTGAGAACCRAGGACACCATTGCAGCTCCAGCCCCAAAAAGGGCAAACAACAGCAAATTGAGGAGAGCAGTCCGGGAGGGTGGSACTGCACCACCTGGAGCTGGAATTGGAAATGGACCAAAACTTATGAAAGTCTGAGAATTTGTGACCCAGGGTCCCTTTTGGGTGTAGCCATGGCCAGGCTCTTGCACTGCCYGAGGTGCATCCTTTGAAGGCCTTTCCATAAATCCCTGCTTTGTTCCTCTAACTCTGTCCAGCCCCTGTGCAGCCTCTCAAGGCATCCCAGCTGCTGGGTACCCCTGGCTTTGGGGTGCCAAGGTCAGCACAGATACTAAAGCTCTTCTCTCTGTTCCACAGGGGCCTCCAGGACCCAGTGGGCTCCCAGGGGGACAAGGATTTCGGGGCCCTTCTGTGAGTTTCTCCAACCATTTAATCCTCATTTACTGAGTGTGCCACAAGCACAGAAGGATGAGTTTAATTTTTGTCTCTTACCTGTCTCTGAAGTGATATTTTGGTAGCTACCCCTCACATCCCTTTGCATTTACTTTGAAAGGGAATTCTTATGATTTTCCTCTCCTTTTAGGGACCTTTTGGTCTGCCAGGATTCCCAGGGCCTCCTGGACCACCTGGGCCTCCTGTAAGTTGAGACTTGCAAATAAATGCGAGAAAATTCTTGGGGGGAGTCTGGAATTTTCTTCTTGCTGCACTTTTTGTTTGTTGCCACTGCCATGAGCATTSATCAAACACCATGAGCAGAGCAGGGACTTTTCCCTGGCTGCCCTTGGGTGTCTTGATGATGATCTCCTGTTTGTTCTTTGTGCTCTGTGTCAGGAGGCMCCCAATGAACCCCACCTCTATGGCACACAGGGCATGGGGTGGGCTTGCTGCTCTCCCAGGGAAGGTTTTTGTGCTTGCTTGGAGCAAGACCTGTGCCTGCAGGGCCAGCAAGGGGGGACTTGCAGTCCAGTCCCTGTGTGACCGTGTTCACAGGGGTTTCAGGTTGAGGGGAGAGAYGAGGATCTGACTCCATGTTTCAGAAGGCTTGGTTTGTTATTTTATGATATATATTATATTAAAACTATACTAAAAGAATAGAAGAAAGGATTTCCTCAGAAGGCTAGCTAAGAATAGAATAGGAAAGAATGATAACAAAGGCTTGTGGCTCGTACTCTCTGTCTGAGCCAGCTGGACTGTGATTGGCCATTAATTAGAAACAACCACATGAGCCCAATCCCAGATGCACCTGTTGCATTCCACAGCAGCAGATAATCAATGTTTACATTTTGTTCCTGGGGCCTCTCAGCTTCTCAGGAGGAAACATTCTAAGGAAAGGATTTCTCACAAAAGATGTCTGTGACAGTCCCTGCCTTGGCTTTGCTGTGGCCCCTCTGCAGTGTTGAACAGTGGGACTGGGAGGTCTTTCCCAGGGCCAGGATGAATCCAGGCACAGCTGCTCTTCCCTAATTGCTGCCCTCATCACCTCAGGCCCAAGAGTCTTCCCTGGCATCCCCAGGGATGGTTTCACCCCTGCTGTGTCTGCTTTTGGGGACTGGTGCAGCTCAGAACTCTCCAGGTTCAGGGCAGCACTTCGGGCTCTGGGGCTGAGTGTGCCTTGTGCTGATCCAGCTGAGCTGGGTCTGTAAAAATTGTCCTAGAACTTGTGTTCCCCCCTGGTGTTTGCCTTGTGTCTAAAAGCCACCATTCCCTGAATTGCAAGGTCTGTAAAAATTGTCCTAGAACTTGTGTTTCCTCCTGGTGTTTGCCTTGCGTCTAAAAGCCACCATTCCCTGAATTGCAGGGTCTTCCAGGTGCCCTTCCTGACGGCGGTGGGGACCTTCAGGTAGGTTTTTCTTTATGTGGAAATATGCTTTGGTTTAATCCCTGGTGTGACTTTTGGTTGGGACAGCTGGGGGAGTGTCAGACCATTTAAGATGCACTGCTCAGACCWGCAGGTGTGGGTGTAAACCACCTTATCAGAGTGGGGTGTGTGTTTCCTGGACTGAAGTGTTTATTCAAGGRGGCAGATGAGCACTGGAACAGATTTCCCAKWGAAATTGTGGCTGCCCCATCCCTGGAAATGTCCAAGGCCAGRYTGGATGGGGCCTGGAGCACCCTGGGACAGKGGAAGGTGTCCCTGCCCATGGCAGAGGTGGAATGGGATGAGCTTTAAGATCCCTTCCAACCCAAACCAGTCTTTGATTTTGTCCTCAACTTTTGCTTCCCAAAATGCACATTTTGCATGCATTCTTCACGTGCTAAACAAGTCCAGCATTGGTAACAAGATAACAGCTTTCCGTGCTCCCAGTCCTGCTCTGCAAAGGGAAGGCAGAGTGTGCAGCCCCGTTTGTTTCCAGGGATGATGGCCCTGGTTCCATGGGCACATTTAGGCTTTTTTTAGGCTTCCTTCCTCAGCAGAAAGCCCTGATCCCTTTCTCTTGGGGGAACCAAAGGAGTGTTGGGTCCAGGAATGATGGAAGTGGCATTTGCAGATTTCACAGCTGTTGTTGTGACAGCTTCTCTGGTTTCCTAATTGGCATGTCCCAAAAAAAGCTCCGAGTCAGTTCAGACTGCCTGATGGCACATCACATGGCAGTTAATAGGAAATGGTGCTATTTCTGCATGTTTAATTTAAGTTACCCCGTGGATACACTAGAAAATTAAATTTTTGCTACAGAGGTGCTGCCTGAAGTTGTATTAAAAGAAAAAAAAACACAAACCAACCAACCAAATTAAGAGCTATTGTAAAGTTTCAAGGCTATGGCCTTTTCCTCATTAAATTTCCAGTCAAGCTGGAGTTCCCACCAGGGGCTCTCCCACCCCTGGMCATCTGCAGATATCAGCTTATAGGTATTGGTTTTTATTGGTGCCCTTCAATTAACTCTGATGCCTGTCCTTGTTTCTTTTAAGGAGTTGGCTAAAGGAAATCAATAGGGGTCAGTTAAGGCAGAGGATTAATTATGGTCCTCATGATTTAAAGAAACTGATCCAGCTTCACTGGGTTCTTCAGCATTTTGGACTGTGGACACTGTCAGCCTTCAGAAAGGCTCCCAGTCCATGTTCAAGGTGGAGTAGGCCATTCATAAATCATTATTTKGTGTGGTACCCGGACCTCTAGGACCCCATTCCATAGGGAAATGTTRGTCAATCCATGGTGCTGTGATTCCATTGGATTTAGTGAATTTAGAGCCAAAATCCACAACGACTTTTTCACCTCCTGGATGAAGCCAGCCTCCCTGGGTGTGCTGTTAAACCACAGTGTTTCTGTTCCCTGCAGTGCCCAGCTCTGTGCCCACCAGGTCCCCCAGGCCCCCCGGGAATGCCAGGCTTCAAGGTAAGGAAACATCACCTGCAATTCCAGATTTGTCTCCCAAAACAAGCACCACTCTTAAATTGGATATACAGTCTCTACATGCAGGCTCCACAGCTCCCAAAGCAGCCATGCATTTGCATTTATTCCTACAAATGAAATTTAACCCTTGGCATAGATTAAAAACCCCTGCAAGGCCAGTGGGGCAGAGCTGATGGACAGGAGCAAACAGGGGCAGCAGTTCAGGGCTGCCTCCAGAACCAGGTGCTGAGAGCTGGAAAAACCCCACCAGTTCTTAAACTGCAAAATGTAACTTACATAATTAATATAATACAATYTAATTGTTGTTTTTATAGCCAGTGTAGCAGCGGGCAGATTCATGTTTAAATATTTTAAACAGAGTTATTTAGTTGGCCTCTGGTATGTAAATTTTCAGCCCTCAGGAGTTAAACATCTCCTCCTCTGCCCCCTCTATGTCTTTGCAGTTRTGGACTCCAGCAGTGAGACAAAGTAAAAAGTGATTCAAGTTCTTTTAGCAGGATTTAGAAGTTGGCAGTGAGTGGGAGAACTCCTGGGAAATGCTCTCAGTTCCTCCTGAAGTGACCTTTCCCACTTCCCCTGTCTGCTTGGGCTCTGCRCTGAGTCATAAATATCATTACAAATACAAAATGTTTGGGGATAACTGCTCAAAATTCATAGCTCATGCGATGGAAAACCCAGTGAAACTCTCCAATTATGATGCAAATGGTGCCCAGGACCTTTGTTGTGGTGAGGAATAACATCTGCCGTGGCTGGAATGAGCCTGGGTCTCTCCCACAGCCACAGGAACAGAGCCAAGACACAAAGTGAGTCAGAGCTTATGTGGGAGCTCTCAGTGGGACGTGGATTTCTTTGAGAGCTTGATGGTGCAGACATTAAAGATGATGTAAAAAGAGAGGTTAAAAATGCAGAATGGGGTTCTCAGGAGTGACTCATCCCCATTTTCTGGGGTGATGGGAGCCGAGTTCTGGTCCTTGATGTATGTTTGAGAGTTGCATCCAGACCGTGAGCTTAGTGCAAGCCACCCTGGAAAACCCAATCTGGGCATTTTCAGGAGCTGCATCAATTCTGGCTCTGGTACCTGACAGCCTCCCCCAGGAGGGATCCCCATTCACAGCACACCTCCAGACTGCTTTCCCTGAAAGTCATTTGGGAGGTGGGGTTCAGGTTTCACAGCTGTCTCACCAGACCTAATTTTGAAACAAGACTCTATTGGGATGTGAATAATCATAACTCTTGTTTCTAGGGACACACTGGTCACAAAGGGGAGCCTGGTGAAGTAGGAAAACAAGGAGAAAAGGTAAACTTAAAAGTAACAGGGGAGGATTTTTCTCTTTAAAAACACCTTGAAAAAGAAATAAGGGATTTTTTTCAAGGAGGCAGGGAGGAATGAGGCTGTTGGCTGAACAAGGAGCAGTTTGGCTGAAGTGCATTGGGTTCCACTGCTCTCCCTGTAGGACCATGTGCTGACTCCCCAGGAAAATTCATCTTTCCAAGGATCATCATGTTAAAATCAGTTTGAGTTAACAGCTATTCTTTGCCATGCAGGGATGTCAGCTCAGGAAAAACCCTGCTTTAAGCACTTGGATAAATTCCTGACTGATAATCCCTTGGATAAATTCCTGCTTTAAGCACTTGGATAAWTTCCTGACTGATCTGAATGCTCTTGCACATAGAAATTGTCTATAACGTAGAAACAAATTCTGAAGAGAAATCTGGGAGGGAAGGAGGGAGAGAGGGAGCTCAAGGAGCAATAAGATGGGGCTGTCCCTGGCTGTGTTTGCAGGCTCCTGTGGTCCCTCCTTCTGTCTGATTGATTTTTCTGTCCCAGGGTAACCCTGGCCCTCCCGGCCCTCCAGGGATCCCTGGCAGTGTTGGCCTGCAGGTAACCCCACTTTCTCTCTCTTCTCTTCTCTTCTCTTCTCTTCTCTTCTCTTCTCTTCTCTTCTCTTCTCTTCTCTTCTCTTCTCTTCTCTTCTCTTCTCTTCTCTTCTCT
>JACDOX010000060.1:3920465-3944818 GCA_014549065.1 Cardinalis cardinalis
ATGGCCTTGTCAATGTGGAGTCACCTTGGTTACACAAACAGTGATTGAGTTTGAACTGATTTGTTTCCTTAATTAGGGCCCAAGAGGACTGAGAGGCCTCCCTGGTCCAATGGGTCCAGCTGGCGACAGAGTAAGAAAAAAAGCTTCTGATTTTTCTTTTCCTTTCCACCACCAGTTTATCTTTTGAGAGGTGGCATTTGTCCTTACTGAATCCCCTGGGAAACTTGTAAAGGTATAAAGTGTGGGCTGTTCCCTGCAGCCCCTCCATCAGAACAACCTCCCAAAGTCAGGAATCCRCACACCCAAGGGACTGGCAGGGTCAGCTCCAGCCAGACTGAATCATTCCAACTAAAGGGCAGCACTGACAGTGCTCTGGAATCTTGGGGGGAAAAAAAAAGAGAGAAACGTTTAATGAACATTTCACTTTCTGTCTGTCTCTTTGTAAGAAAAARCCAAAGAATCACTGATGGACAAAGGTTTTCAGGACACAAAAAGGCTCCTCAGTGAGAACAGGGTCAATCTCCAGCTCACTGAGGCTTTGGACTCCTGTCACAGTCCCTTGACCAGCAGCCCAGAGGCTGAATGGTTTTGAATTGGATGAAGTCATGCATTTATTTAGGAGTAAGAGTGTTATCAAGATAGCAAGGCCATGAATGCTGTCAATGTATCAGAGGTTCAGAGGTGGGGAGATCCAGAGTAAAACCCTTTGTTCAGAGTGGGATTGTTTGCAAGTCTGTCCTGCAAACCAGCAGGAGACACAGGGCTGTCTTTCAGGGCTTTTGTGTTTTCTCAGGTTGTGGTGCAAGGTGGGGATTCAGTTACTTCACCCTCTGCCAAGCCCAGGCTCACAGTGATGTCTGTCTGTCTGTCTGTCTGTCCTCTGCAGGGTGACATCGGATTCAGGGGCCCACCTGGAATCCCAGGACCTCCAGGCAGAGCTGTATGTATCCCAGGCTCTCTGTGGCCCTGCCCTCCACAGCAGATTATTCCCTCTGCCCTTTCCCTCCWCTCAGAGCAATGTTATTTTACCTGACACAGACCTCACAATGTCTCTCCCTTTGCCATGCCCCWCACCAGAATAAATCCACCACATTGCCATTGCTCTGTGCTTCACTGCCCTGCCTTGAGCACCAGGGSCTGTGGGCAAGCCCTGGAGAAGGGAATATCCATTATTTTTGGAGGAAGAATCAGCCCTTTTGTGAGCTTACATCCCTTGAGCCTGCTCTGTTCCCAGGTGCCCACAGCTCTCAAGGATTTTTGCTCCAAGCAGGAATAGCTGTGTGTTGAGGATGCAATCCCCATCCTTCTGCAGCACCACCCTCTGGGGACCCCTCCCTAGTCTTGCAATTATAGAAGAAATTCATCCAAACTAAAACAAAATGAGGTGCTTCCTCACCAAACCTTTCATTACACCCAGCAGGATCTAGGCAGTAAATATTAAAGCTTTTCTCCCACTCTGTTTCTGCTTAAAGAAATTGCTCCATTARATGAAGGGGAAGATGGTCTCTGCCCTGAGGGATTGGTGGCAAGGTCCCTGCTGCAGAAGGGGTGTCAGGAATTGGGGTGTCACTGAGAAAGTGCAGCCCAGCTCTCAGGGGACTGTGTGTGCTCACACCTGTGCTGACACCAGCAAACAGCACAAACCCCAAAGCAAACAGCACAAACCCCAAAGCAAACAGCACAAACCCCAAAGCAAACAGCACAAAACCCTCCTCATTTCACCCCCAAAGCAGCAATCTCTGCCACTGTGTGATGAAGATGCTTAATGGATTTTCCTCCTCTGTCACAGGGAGACCAAGGGAGCAAAGGACCTCAGGGGTTCCGGGGGCCCAAAGGGGACACTGTAAGTGCAAACACCCTTTGCTCCAGTCCAGAGGCTGTTCCACAGGTTTATTATGGCTTGTGCTCCCTTCATTTGCTTGAAAGGGATGGAAGCACCATCTCAAAAATGAGATGTTTAACTCTTACTAAAGATGCCTGAGCAATCAGGTGTCCAAGTGCTGCTACAGCCTGGAGCACAGGGAGCAGATCTTACATTTCCATCCCCTGAAATGATCAAGGATCTTCCCAGGTGTTGTATCCAACACTGGGCTGGTTTCCTGCTGTGTCCCAAAACAACCTCCATACTTATGTGGATGGAGAGGACCCAGCTGAAATGGAATGGAATGAAATGTCCCTACAGAATGTGAGTGTTTCTTTGTTGACTGTTCCTCAGGTTAATTAATTCAGGATTTATTGTTGTTTTTCAGGGTAAACCTGGACCAAAAGGAAACCCAGGGGCTCGTGGGCTCATAGGAGAACCTGTAAGTCAGTTAAGCAGGATGCAGGTCTTGCTGTTGGTCTTGCTTGCAGATGAGGAGATCAAACAGAACAGGCAAAAAGCTGCTCCTTGCCATCCTTGCCATCCTTGCTGTCAAACTCCTGCTCTGTGGGTCTCAGTGCAAGCCCAGCTGGGCTAAGCCATAGCTGTACTGCTGCAAATGAAAATCTCCCAGCACAACTGGAGCTGGAATCGTTGCCAAAAGCTTCTTTGATGTGAATTTTGCAAATCCCCAGAGCCTCCTCTGACCCAAACCTGTGCTGTCCATGATTGCAGGGCATGCCTGGCAAGGACGGGCGGGATGGAGCTCCTGGACTCGATGGTGAGAAGGTTTGTAAAGTCCTGCTTCACACTGCAGGGAAGGCTCCTCAGACTGAGCTGGCAGGGCTGCAACRCTCCTCAAGAAGCTTGGCTGGAAAGCTTTTCCTTCTAAAGAGTTTTCTGATATTGTCACTAGTGAAGGAGAGTGAAATTCTCCTGTTAGTTAATCCCGAGGGAATTCCCTAAAGAAGGGAGGTGCACAGATGATGAAAGCTCAGCYGTGCCCCTGGGTTCAGTGGTTCCTGCTGGCTGACTCCAGGCCCTCAGAGATGCCTTTTCAGAGCTGATTTCAATGGCCTGGAGACAAGGTGCTGTCAGGTGCTGGTTGCCTGGTTCCTGAGCTGAGCTCCTGCAGGAACATCGAACGTGGGCTGCCAGGGAGGGCTGGGAGCTGCAGGGAGCAGGGAAACTCTGGGAGYTCCTGCCCAGTGGGTGCTCACTCCTCTGGACACAGCAGCTCTGGGTCCTGTGCATACAGGGAGGGGGAAAAGCACAAATGCCTGTGTGGGAATGTGTCCCCAGCCTGTGCCAGGCCATTTCCCTCCTGACCTGTCCCTGTCCACAGGGTGACGCAGCTCCCGTGGGCGCTCCTGGAGAGAAGGGGCCAAATGGACTTCCCGTGAGTATGGAGCAGGACCTGCCACCCCTGGGGGCTCAGTGTGCCTGCAGAGATCCTTCCTGGGGACAGGCCAGGGTCGTTCTGTGGCTGTTTCACAAGGAGCTCTAGTTAAGCCAAGRGGAAATGCACTTTTCCCACCATGCAGACAGGGAAGGAGTGTGCCAGACRGGTCTGGAGAACACCTGGAGCAGCAGCTCACAGTAATTCCCTGCCTGTTGGCTTCTCTGACTCTTTAAAGTCTAAACTTGAGAGGGGTTTTCCCTTCCACATCCCACTGATGTGCGTGCCTTATGGAGGGAGGCAAGATCTGGGGCATAATATCCTGAGCTCTGTCCCTGCCTTATCCAGTGCTTATTGGCAAAATGAATGTTTCATCTCTCCAGACTTCCAACTATTTAAAAGAGATCAGGCATTCCTTTCTTCCTGCATTTGCAGAATATTTTGAACTCCCCTGGAGAGAGGTTTAGAGGTTTCTCAGTGCAAAGTGTTGCTGCTGCTGGTCCATTTGTATGTCCCTGCTCTTTGCTCTCATGCCAAGGATTAGTGTTCRTGGAGCTGCAAGGGCAGCAAGAGAGACACTGAAATCATAATTTTCACAGTGAAAGCTGCAGAAGTCTAAACTTTCCATTGCTTCAAGCAAAGGTCACTCCTTGTGYGTCAAATCAGACCAGAATAACAAATTTAATAACATCACTTCTTCTGACATTGCTTTAATATAATTTTTTTCCAGGGTCTGCCTGGAAGAGCAGGTATTAAAGGCTCAAAGGGTGAACCAGTAAGTGACTCTCTCTAATGATAGGGTCTAATGGGGAAGCTGGTCACAGCAAGACTTTTTAGCTTTGGGGGACTGGGAGAACTTACCACAAAGTGATGGATTCTGTATTTCTGCTGRGGCTSAAGAGCTGGAATTAGGTAAAATAASTGGGCTGGCACCTGGTTCAGACACAGCAGATCCACAGGAGAGCCATCAGTGGTTTAGTGAACCTCATCCCTTTGTCAAAGTCCCGGGAGGAGGTTTGATCTTTGGGAATCAAAAGGCTGAGCACCAGCAGGAGCAGAATGATCTCATCTTGCCTTCTGCAGATTTTCCCTCACCTCAGGAGAAAAACTTCCATGGAGCTTTAGATTGACACCTRCCTGTGAGATTAAAGAAAACCTCAGGCAGACCAAAGCACTCCAGCACAAAGCTGCTCTGAGMGGTGTCTTTTCTTTCCCCCTGTCCCTCTCCTTTATGAATTGTTCCCTCTGCATCATTATTGCTGCTAGTCTCCAAGGAAGAGCAGGCTGCAGGCAGGTGGGGCAGGAATCTCCTCTGGTGTGAAGGGGATGCAGGAGGGAATGGGATGGGATGTCCTGGCATCCTGTGGGATGTGGGGACCCTGCCTGGGGCTGGCAGCTCCCCCTGGCCCCTGGTGCCAGGAGAGAGTGTGCAGCTCACCCGCCCTCTGGTGCTGCGAGTTTTGCCTTAAATCTGTAAAAGTTTAAAGCTGTTCTTATTTCCTGATCCAGGTTTTAACTCCCTCCTCCTGTTGTTGCTTCAGGCAGGGCAGAAATGACTCCCTGAAGTGCTTCCCTCGCTGAGTGTTTGCTTTGTGCTCTGCAGGGCAGCCCTGGAGAGATGGGAGAGGCAGGTCCCTCTGGAGAGCCAGGCATCCCTGTAAGTGCCCACATTCCCACTTACCACGGCCCTGCTGGTGAGTTTTAAACCAAACTGGGGAGCTGGAGCTCGTGTGCTGCTTCCTTGCACAAATAAAGCTCCCAGTGATGCAGCACCTGCAATCCCAGGGGATTGAGCACTCCAGGATTCCACAGTGGTGCTGAGCTGGCTGGGCAGGGTGCTGGGCAAAACCCAGCAGCAGTGGGCTGGCAGAGGGGCCAGGGGGGCAGGAGCTGGGACTGAGCAGCCTGGGCTGCAGGAATGTGCCCCAGAGGGCTGGGAAGGGTGGGTTTGTGCCTCCTGAATGTCCCAGCTGACTTTGGTGTCCCTGCAGGGCGATGTTGGCATCCCTGGTGAGAGAGGTCTGCCAGGACCCAGGGGAGCAACCGTAAGTACAGAGCTGGCTGAGCACCAGAGAGGTGCCAAAATAGGATTGGGATGGGGGGGTCGCTCTCAGGCTGCAGTGAAAAGCCACTTTCTCTCTCAGTGGTGYCTCTGGGGAGCTTTGGCAGCAGAGAAATTCCTCGCCAGGCTGGGTCAGGTCCTGTTCTCACTGACAGCTCCGTGCAAATGCCAAGGGATGCGTCCCATTTCCCCTGGCAGAGCAGCCTGCAGCTGCCAGGGGGTTTGTGGGGCTGCAGGGCAGGCTGGGCAGTCAGCAGGCCCCTCACTGCACAGCAACAGGAGGGCTCTGCCCGGGCTGAAGTGAGGATTAGGGGAGCAGAACTTCACTGTAACAAAGGGCTTTGCCACCAGCACATGAACCTGAAATCCTCCCCAGTCCTGCGTCCCTTTCCTTGGAGCAGTGCAGAGGCATTCCCTGCAAAACCTGAAGCCACAGGTACAACAAAACTGGGAACAACTGCMTGGTGTCCTTGCTCAGTAGCAGAGATGCTAACAAATAATACCAGGAGGGTAAAACCCTGATTTTGATCCCRCTGCTGAAATGCTTGGATACTTTTTCATATTTTTCATCTTTTCATCACTCCCCAGCTAGTCCTGCTGTTGGGGTTGGATCTGATCTTCCAGTGGGTTTGTTGGGGTTTTTTTCTGTTTCTTTTGTGTTTTTCCCCCATCTTAATCTCATTTTGAAATCCAGGAGCCTACAGCAAGTCTAATATGATTTCTGGTACGTGCCACTTGGAAGAAATTGAACTGCATGATTTATTGTTTGTGAGCAGCTTCTGCTTTAACTTCCAAGGAGAGGGAAATCAGCTTTAGAAATAAACTGTATTAATAATGTTTGCTTTTATGCCTGCAATTTTTCATCAGAGTGGCTGGCCTCACAAAAGGTACCACATTATTGCAGCCAAAAAGCAAAAGCAGCTGAGCTGATTGTGCTGGTGCAGAGTTTTGACAGGGGTGCAGTTGCAGCTGAACCCGTGGTTATGTCTAACCTGGGCTTCTCATTTCTGATTTGTTTTATTAGAATCATGATTTATTTGTTAAGACTGGGCTGTTCCAAGAGAGGTGCAGGATTTTTCCAGTGTTAAGGCTGTTTGGCTCAAAGTAATTTGGGTTTTTTAGCTTTTTCTCAGACCCTCCAGCTCCCATCAGCAGCTCAGCAGAGCCATTTTTGATGCAATTTAACTCAACTTCCCTAAAGCTTTGTATTYATAACTTTTAAAGTTCCTTACTGAATTACAAGCAGAAAGCAAAGCRGAAAGCAGGAACCACAAAAATACCTGAGCAGTTGTTCAGCTTTTTGAGGCTGATGCTGCTTTATGTCAGTGGCCAGTTTGGGGTTTRTTTGTGTCCCTGAATGCTCCACCCAGCAGGGATGGCAGTGAAAGGAGCCAAAGCTGCAGCCCTGCCTCGTGACAGAGGCTTGCTGAAGGCATCTATTTCAAGAAGACAGTTTACAAAATGAGATTTAMATGCCTAAATTACTTAGTTGGTTTTTTTTTCATCCGAGATCTTTATTGGATATGTGATTTTTTTCTCAGGAGAAAGCAATAGAGACTCCTAATGGTAATGTTCATGTTCTGTCTGGTGAGCTTTTAAAAGCCCTGGCAGCATAAACTGCTGCCTTTTGTGCATTGCTGGAACCAAGAATGCCCCAGCAAATGGAAGCAATTGCCATTTTTCATTTCCAAGGGCCTGCAGCACGTGTTTTGCAGTCGTTCCTTGCAATCAATTAAAAGCAAAATATTGGGACAGCAGATCCCTCTAATGGATGTTGTCTGTGCTCTGTCATGCTGCCTCTTTTTGCTGCCCCTGATCTCTGCTACTCATGAGCATGGTATGCTCTTAAGCATTGGTTATCCAAATAAGCCTTTCTGTTAACAACAATGCAATTAACAAAGCTCAGCAAGCACCAAACCCACTTTGCAGGGGCAGCAGCCCAGAGCTGCCCACTCTGCCAGTGCAGGGACAGCTGGCTCACCTGGCCCCAAACGTTCTCCTCACCTGTGCAAACCCAGGGCACCACAGGGAATATTTCTCTGTCTGCTCTTGGGTGCCCTGACTTTGACTCTAATTCATGGAGAAAGTTTCCCAGACTTCAAGGTACACTGGAATCCACAGAAGTGTGCAATGGATTATAGAGAGCAGTGTAGGTGGATCACTGGGTGAGAAATTTAGGGTTTGGGATTTTTAGACTGTTGTGGATGGAAGCAAGATGGGGGCACAGGGTGTTGGCCTGGGTTTCTTCCTCCTTCTCCATGGGTTTGGGTGACATTTTGTAATTGGGCAGAAAAGTCCCCATTGCAGCTCTGTGGGATCAGTTATTGGGTTAAAAGGGAAAGTAATCCAGGTGTCAGTTCTTAATGGGATAGTTTAGTCTTAAAAGGCCTTGGAACCAGAGATTGTTGGCCATTTTGTGCCTTCTGATGAAAAGCTGCCAAACTCACAGCAGTGAGAGTGTTTTACTGATAAGAAATAATGAACACTTGAGTCCAAACATGAACTACCATCTCAAGGGCCTTCAATCCAGACCCAGAAAAAGCAACAACTGGTACCCCCAAACTTACCAAAGCTGATCTCTCTCTTTGCAGGGACCACTTGGCCTCCAAGGCCCCATAGGAGCCCGTGGTGTCCGAGGTTTCCAGGTCAGTGTGACACAGGGACATTGAGGTGTTTTGGCAGGGCAGTGTGACACAGGGGACATTGAGGTGTTTTGGGAGGTCAGTGTGACACAGGGACATTGAGGTGTTTTGGGAGGTCAGTGTGACACAGGAGTCATTGAGTGTTTTGGGAGGGCAGTGTGACACAGGGACATTGAGGTGTTTTGGGAGGTCAGTGTGACACAGGGGTCATTGAGGTGTTTTGGGAGGTCAGTGTGACACAGGGGACATTGAGGTGTTTTGGGAGGTCAGTGTGACACAGGGGTCATTGAGTGTTTTGGGAGGTCAGTGTGACACAGGAGTCATTGAGTGTTTTGGGAGGGCAGTGTGACACAGGGGACACTGAGGTGTTTTGGGAGGTCAATGTGACACAGGGACATTGAGGTGTTTTGGCAGGTCAGTGTGACACAGGGGTCATTGAGGTGTTTTGGGAGGTCAGTGCTCTCTGCAAGCCTCTGAGCAGACACTTGGGTGATGGCAATGAGGGAAGGGAAGAAATCTCTTTCCAGTTGCCAGAACCAGCGTGACACCTTCATTACCATGGGGTGGGAGAAAGAGCAAAAGGCCAGATAAGCTGTCTGCAGGAGAAATTTATATTTAGTGTTTGTTTGCAGAGGGAGGGGTTGAGTTTTGAGCCTTTTCCCTGGGAGCAGCTGTGGCTGTCCCATCCCTGGAGCAGTCCAAGGCCAGCCTGGTCTGGTGGAACATGTCCCAGCCTGTGCCAGGTGGTGGAACAAGCTGAATTTTAAGGTTTTTATGACTTTTTGAGTTTGATCTTTGTAAAGACACCTCAGTTTCTCCTTGAGCTGCTCCGCCCTCTGTTTTTCTTCAGTGAATTCCTCCTRGGGTCTCCAACAGTTCTTCCTCTTTTCTCCAAGGCTGTGGGACTTCCATTCCCCACTGGCACTGGCTGAGGGAGCATCACTTGGTGGGCTCACAGATATTGAAGGTTTATTAACTTTAAGAGGTTTATTAATGAAGGACCCAGGGCAAAGGTTGGAGCACCTTGGCACGTGCCTGACCTTGGACCAGGAGAGAAGCTGGAATGGGCTCCACCAACCAACACCAACAAGTGGTGCCCAGGTCCTGGGGAAAAGGGAGAGARACACCCAAAAAGAAAGAACCTTTCTGAGCATGATATGGAGACTGGGGAGCTGCCAGGGGTTCTGGCACTGTGGGCTGTAGCTTGGTTTTGCTGTTTCCCCAACAGGGCCCCAAAGGTGCCAGTGGTGAGCCTGGCCTGCCTGGCCCGACTGGGATCCGTGGAGAGACAGGAGACAGGGTAAGGACAACGCTCCTGGCACCCCTTCCTGCCTGGGATGGGCATCTAGGGGCAATGGGCACCCAGACCTGGTGTAGCTGATGTGTGCTGGGTGTCCCTGGGGCTGCCCCAGTCAGACCTCAGGGCAGGGAGCGGGACTCATGCGTGCTGTCCCCTCTGCTCCTGGTTTCTGTTCCACTCCAGAAACTCCCACTATTTCCAGACAGGGTGGATGGTTTAAAAGCGACTTCCAGGCCCTATCCTAGCCAAAATACAGAATGTTTTGGATTTTCACCTGTTCCTTACGTTGGTTCCACCAAAGCCTTGCTCTCCAGGAGCACGAGAGAGCTGATTCATGAATTTTTGTTACTGAGATGCTTGATTAGACTCTCTGTTTGTTTTTTTAATTATAGTTTTATCAGTGACTTTTCTTTCTGAACAGCAAAACACCTGAGCATCCCACCTCACAATAAATGTGACTTTTTATTTAAATGAGTTCATTCTCATTTGAAAGAAGCCATCAGGGCAAAGTGAGCAGCATTTTGGGAGCTCGCAGGAGAACAGGAGCCATGTGTTCACCAGCTCCCTCCTCCCCAGCTTTAAGGTGAAAGTTTTTTTAAATAAAAAAAACCTTTAAGTCGCTTTCTGTGTAAGCAACTTCAGCAGCACCACAGGGGTTCCACAATGGCCCTTCTGTGCTGGCTCCAGGCAGGTTTAAAAAAGCCTTTTGGAGCGACTGTGGGCTGGAAGTGTGAAACAGGAGCGTTATTGTGGAGCTCTGGGGCTCCTGGCGGCATCCAGGGCTTTGCTGTGGTGAAAAATGTMCATTCAGAGGGGAAGGGGCCCCTGCATGAAGCACCCAGGGAGCTGCTCCAAGCAGAGGGAGGGAAAACGTTGTGCTTAAAGCAGTAAGAAATAATCTAGGTTTTATTTCTGCCTCTGAAGTTCAGTGCGGTTACTCTGAGATGTGACTGTTGGCTGCTCAGAACGAGAGGAAACGGCCTCAGGCTGCACCAGGGAAGGTTTAGATTAGATATTAGGAATTGTTTTTCCCAGAAAGGGTTGTAGAGCATCGGAACAGGCTGCCCATGCAAGTGGTGGAGTCCCCATCCCTGGAGGATTCAGACAAGGTGTGGATGAGGTCCTTGGTGGTTTAGTGGCGCTGGGTTCACCCCAAACCCTCAGGCTGTGTTTTTATAGCCTAAACAAACAGCCTGTGCTGCTGGGGACACACAAAGCACCCAGAGAGCTGCCCTGGGTCAGGATCAAGGGGAGAGCTGCACACACAGCATCCATGCAATCACCTTCAGCATCCATGCAATCACAGCATCCATGCAATCACCTTTAGCAACCATGCAATCCATGCAATCACAGCATCCATGCAATCACCTTTAGCATCCATGCAATCACATCATCCATGCAACCACCCTGTCCCAGCTGCAGCCAACCCATCACACTCTCCTGAAATCAATTGAGACTTTTCTGTGGAAGAAGAGAAATCCCCTCATGCCTGAGCTAGCTGAGTACTGACAGGYTTTTTCACAGTCCTTGGGCTGACTGCTCAGGCATATAAACCAGCATTTCAGTCAATGTGTTTGCTGGCATGAAAAATACCAGTGGTTTAGTGCATTTGACTGTAAGATATAAAACAGTGCTGAGATAAAATACATCAGCCATCCTGCTGGGGTGGGATGTGGGATGGGGAAGGGCTTGGCTGCTCTTGCTGACTGAGGCAGCAATAGACAAATATTTTTCCTAAGGATTTTTATGATGATGAAATTCCTGAGGATTCTGGATGCCAGCAGCCACCTGGGGCATTGCCTCTCTGGGCTCCCTACTGAGCACTGAATGCTTGGCCAAAGCCATGGGTTTTGTTGAGCTGATCACAGGAAATGTGTGAAGACATAAGGCAGTCCTGAACTCCTTGTTCCTGCAGTGAATTGGAGTTTTGAATGAAAATCCTCTGGGCTAAGCTTGTCTTTAAGGGAATGTTCCTTGCAGGGCTTGGTCTTTGGTGACTGAACTGTGGTTTTTTTGCCATAAACTGTCATGGAGCCTTGAGACTCTGAAGTCAGAGGTATAAAATTTAGATTAAAATATTCAGAAAGGAATATGTTGCTTTTGCCATCAGCAAACAGGTGTTATAAAGTTTTAGCCACTCTTGCATTTCTACATTCCATTGTCTGTTTTTCTGAGTTATTTTTCATTAATAGAAAACCCTCCTCTTTTTAACTTAGTGCTTGAATTGAACAAAATAAAATGTCCTTGCTGTGTATGTTTGTTCTCCTCAAAGATTCTGTTYTGCTGAGCCATCTCTAGATCTAGTTAATAAAAGAAGATCAGTTTGCAGATGCCAGATTGATGAGTGTGCTATAAAAATCCTGCTTGAAGGGTAAAATGGCTGAATTTCACATGTAGATTTTGCAGTAGAGAAAAAAATTTGGGTTCTCCTGAACTCCCRTTGGCTCTGCTCTCTGGAGCAGAAATGTCACAAATAGGGCTGAAAATGTCTCTCTGTGAATGTCAGGTAGATAAAGATGAAAGGATTTTCCAAATTGCCTGGATTATTCCTGAGGTGATAATCAGTTCATCATCTAAATGTATTTTATTCCTGTGGCCATGTTGTTCCATTAATCTTTAAACCAGGAGCACCTAATTCTAAATCCTAGGAAAACTGACAGTCTAATAAGGCCTCGAAAAAATATTTTGGCTTTTTGCCCTTGTGGCATGAAAATATTCTTGTCTGTTTTACACCACAAGTAAATCCAAGCTCCTCCTCACATCACAGGCTGAGAAATTCCCCCACAACACAAACCAGGGACTGTGAGAGTGTCACAGAGCCAGCAGGGGGGCCGAAATCCCTTCTTATTTCTAGGAAGTGTGAATGAGATTTGTTCCCTTACTTGACAGCTGGGAGACTCTGACCCCGTGCTGAGAGTGTCTGACCACACCAGGAATTCATAGCAAAGTAACAGTTTGAGCTCATTTGCTTCTTCCTCTTACTTATTTTCAGGGTCCTCTCGGTGCTCCTGGTCCCAAGGGGAGCCAGGTAAGTGCTAACTTTCATGCTGTTGTTAGCAGAGGCATTTAAACCAAATTTCAGGGCCAGCCTTTGACAGCACAAATGGCTTTTTCTTCCAAAAATGAAAATATTCTGCAGCAGAAACCAAAACCCYCTCTGGTCCCTGCATTTTCCCTGCACTGGCACGGATGTTGCCTGTTCCAGTGGGGACTCATGAAAATGCTGTGGTACAAACACCAGGCCCTCACTGGGTGTTTTGTAGCCACAAGGATCTGTGCAGGAGCTCCTCACATCAAATTCCTCTCGTGTTAAKTTTAGAAGTGCAGCTTTTCCTCAGCTTCATGTGCCTGATGAAGGATATTTCACCCTAACCTCAGTGCTTGGCACACTAATGAAATAGTTTAATCTTGTATTTTTTGCTGTTCAAGTTCCATGCATGGTTTAATCTCAGCAGTGAGCTTTTGGGCCAGTTCTCATCAAATATGTRTCTTCTATTAATGCATGGCTGTGTTCTTGCAGAAAGTGAAGGTCTCCTAGCAAGCCTTGCTGGTTTGGTTTACCAGCATCAGTGTGGTCTCTGCTTTGTTGCTAAGGGGAAAGACCAACCTGATCTCTGTTTGTCTTGGAAAACTTCCCCTGGAAAGCTGTGGAGTCACCATAACAATGTTCATGATCTGCTCTAATGGCAGAGCTCTGTGCTGAGCCAGCTCTGCCCTGGGCAGGGATTGCAGGGATTTGTGTCACCCCGGGCAGCTCAGATTGCTCAGGCTGCTGCTGGTGGAGGTGAGCAGCAAAGGGCTGGGACAGGGATGTCACCAGAGCTTCAGCCACCCTKGCATTCCTGTCCCAGGAGTGGAGAGGGATGTTCCTCACCAAGAGATCACTGCAGTCTGAGCTGGGATGAAGCTGGGACCTTGCTCAGGAGGCCATGGGAACAGGACAGTCAATATTTGCCTGTGGCTGCAAGCCCTGTTTTCTGTGAGACAGAGCAGGGGGAGCTGAAATCTAGGTTCCCTGCTTGAGGAACGCCAGTGCCAGCCTGCAGATTTCTTTCACGGTTCTCATCCCTATGAATCCAGCCTTTCCTCCAGGTTCCAGCTCGCTGCAGAGGGCACCCAGTCCTGGTGCCACTGCCCTGTGCCACACGTGCCCTCACCAGCGGGGGAGCAGCTTCTGTGGAGCCCAGCTTTGGGAAGAGAGAGCTTCTCCTTGCTGGGGCAGCCGTGGCTGCTGGAGCCCCCATCTCCCCCAGGGCATATATCCAGGCCCCAGGGGATATATGCAGGTCCTTGCTGTCAGCAGYGGGTGCTCTGTTAACTCTGGTCTCTCTCTCAGGGCATTGCTGGAGCAGATGGCCTCCCAGGTGACAAAGGAGAGCTGGTARGTGTCCTTCAGTTCAGTACAGCTGGCTCCTCMAATAACAGATGGGTGCAGAAAGCCATGGATCACTGTGGCCAGTCAGAATTAACCAAGATCTCCAACCCTGCTGTGAAAAGAGGGCMACCCAAGCCTTGCMCACATCACAGCAGCTTGGGAGACTGGGCTTCAGATGGGCATTTTCTGAGTGAATCACTTCTTATTTCCCTTTTCTTTCTGACAGGGTCCCTTTGGACCTCCTGGCCAAAAAGGAGAGGTAAGTGTCAGGCACTGGGGGCTCATGCCCTGAAGGGTTTAGGAGTAAGCATGACCACTGCACCTCCATAACCATCGAATAAACTCTGCTCTGGTGTCTTTGCCTAGAAGCAGGCTTTCCTCACAGTCATGCTACAAAATCTATGAGAAAAACRGTGATTTGTGGCATTCAAAATGTTGAAATCTGTTTGATAATTTCTCCTGTTATCATGACCTACATATGCAGAAACACCCTTAGGATGTAAGATATGTATCTGATCCTCCAGATCCATTCAGGAAACCTCAAGAAAGTCTTAACTGACCCCCAGGAGAAAAGAATGGACCATGACTTCCATTTTAAGTCATTTTGGTCTTTTTTGTTCTTCACTGCAGCCAGGAAAAAGAGGAGAACTTGGTCCAAAAGGTGTCCAAGGACCTAATGGGACAGCTGGAGCACCAGGGATCCCAGGACATCCAGGACCCATGGGTCACCAGGGGGAGAGGGGTGTCCCTGGCATCACAGGCAAACCTGGACCTCCTGTGAGTATCTGCTGCTTCTGCAGCACAGCCAGGGAGCCTGTAAAGTGAAAAAATGCATTGTGGGGTTTTGGATGCTATCMAAAAAATAAGGTCCTGTATTTCAGCAGGCAAAAATAAGGCTAAATAAACCCCAGATTAAATATCTGGCCTGACATTAAAATTAATTGCTGCCATTTGTACAGCAGAGTTCTGAAGGGAAGCTGTCACTTTTTAAAGAGGGGAAAGAATCTCCTGCTCTTCATGCAGGACCTTGTGCTGCTTCCCAAGCTCCTGGAAATGTGTCTTGTGTCCTGCAGCTTCTGCCTGGGCTGCTTATTGATAAGGAGGTTCCTACARAGACAAATTCTTCTGTTAACTGCAGGGCAAAGAGGCCAGTGAACAACATATCAGAGAACTCTGTGGGGAAATGATAAATGGTGAGTATTGCTGAGAGAAAACTGACTTTAATTACCAGATGAGTAAATCCTGAACATAAAATGGCTTCTAAGGTTTGTTAATTTTCTGTCTTTATATGRAAAAAAAAAATACATTGACCTTTAGTGTAGGGAAATTATTCAGGAGGTCACCTTGTCGTATTCAGCAGGTCGCTTTGTTGGGGATGTCTTTTGGTGTTCTAAAATTAGTATTTTTAAATGATTCATCATGGCAATGGTCAAAATGCACTGAAAGCAACTTTGGCACAAGTGTTGTGTGAGACCTCCTGCCCTAACCTTTGTCATTCTGAGCTCCACCTCTCCTCAGTGCACCTCGTTTCCTTGGAGCAGGTCCTCAGGGAATGTCCTTCTTTATTCAAAGTGACTTTTTTGCATTTGGAGGTTACATCCCCTGTTTGGGATGAGGTTAAAGTTTGTTTCAGGAAATTATTTAAGTGTCATTTGTTAGAATATTTGACATCCTTTAAAGTGGTTTTAGAAACAGGAATAACCAACCCTGCAGATTTATGATTAATATCTCCATCTGTGGAGATGTAAAAAACCCCAAAAGGCTACGGGTAAGCAGAAAGGACAGATTCACTGTTCCCTCCTGCCAGGAGCAGTGGCAGGAWGTTCTGCCTGAAGAAAGAGWGCAAATGTTGGAGATGCAGAGTTTGGTTGTGTTTTTCAGAGCAAATTGCACTGTTGGCTGCTAACCTGAGGAAGCCCCTGGCTCCTGGAATGACGGGGCGGCCTGGCCCAGCTGGGCCCCCAGGCCCTCCTGGCAGCACGGGCAGTGTTGGACATCCTGGTCCTCGTGGGCCYCCTGGCTACAGAGGGCCAACAGGAGAGCTTGGTGACCCTGGACCCAGAGGCAAGTTCAGAGGGGAGCAATTTGCTTCTCTTTTATGCCCACTGAAATGAGCTGGTACTGAATTCAGCACTGGGGAGAAGAGATCAGCCCTTGGTGGAGCTCTGGGTGGAGTTGTGCATCTTGGGGGGGGATGCTGGGAAGGATGAAAGKTTGACAAGAAAGTCTCACAGATATGTGTGCTTAGCRGAAAGATTTTTAAATGTGGAGTCCGATGAAAGAATRGAGTTGGAAGCAAGTTTTGATATAGAAGAAAAGAATTGCTAAGCCAGTATTACTGGCTAACCAAGGAGGCAAAGGGTGTGTTMGTTAGAAGGGGTTTTATGGCTTAGAGCAAAGGATAAACGCACACCAAACAAGAAGATGTTTTTACCAAACAAGAAGATAGCACAGGCAAACAAGCCTGCTGATGTAGCAAGTAGAAAAAAGGTCTCAGAATTTTTGACTGCAAGAAAACTGAAAAACAACTTCTAGCTTAAACTGTAATGTACTAACTTTTAGTGATTGGAGAATAGTAACATGAATGTGGTAATTACAGTAGTTATGATAAGCTATAGATAACAGTTAAGGTATAGATTGGTTCTACTGTATTAAGATGCTCAGCAAAGAAAAGTAAATAAAGCATTGTAACCAAAACCAAAGGGTCTCCAGGCCTGCCTGCAGCTGGAGCTGACAGCTGTGGGCACAGCTCTGTCACCCATGACCCTGGGCTGCTGTAACATCTTAGATAGAATAAACTGCATTTGAGAGAGCCGCCTGCAGTCCCACATCTCTCATTTAAGCTCTTACAGGGTGCCATGTAAGCAAAGATCCCTGCAGCACCCAGAGGATTTATTTGTGCTCCTCCTGTTGTCTCCCTGTTGGGAGCTGTTGGTGGCTCCAGCTGCAGAGCACAGCTGACTGTGGGAATTGTGTTTGTGATTGAAGGTGACCCTGGTGAAAAGGGAGACAAAGGACCTGTGGGCCAAGGTATCGATGGGCCTGATGGTGACCAAGGGCTGCAGGGTAAGTGTGGGRAATAATAATAATTTAATATAAGTGAATGCTGCATGGCTGAAGTAAGGCCAAGGAGGGACAGCTCTGTGTGCTGATGGCAATAGATTACCATCACTCATCTAAAGGTGTGACAACTCTGAGGCTCTCCAGATTAAGGGAAAGGATGGTGCCTGCTTCCTGATGATTTCTTTATTAAAAGATTCAAGATTATTTATGCAAATTAATTAATATCTRTTGGAAACTTGGAAGAATATTCTTTATTTTGCTCACCTGTTAAAGCAGCTTTTCTAATTGGGATTATACCTGTACAATGAATAAACTGCAGGCACCAGAAGTAGGCTCCCCCTTCACAGAATTTCATAAAGCCAAAATATTTACAACCATGTTACTTTAAATTCTTCCACAAAATCYATACCATAAAATTTTATAATATTTATACCCCATTGTCTCAGAATCTTCCATAAAATAATTAATCCATGTTAATAAACTGTGAGCTCACACAGCCAAAACATCCCTTGACCAAATTAGGGATAAAAAATCCAAAGCACATACTCCAGATTCAGGGTAAATTTATTGAAAACACCTTGTACTCAACAGGCCATAACAAGTGTGATGTACAGACACTCAAAGTATATTAAGATCTCTAAAATCAACACATATATACAGATATTAAAAAAGAAAAGATGGAAATATTTCATGTATCTTTCCCCTCTCTTGTTTAGGACCACCTGGTGTGCCTGGAATTACTAAAAACGGCCGTGATGGTGCTCAGGGTGAACCCGGGCTGCCAGGGGATCCTGGGACTCCTGGCACTGTTGGGGCTCAGGGAACTCCAGGAATATGTGACACGTCGGCTTGCATGGGAGCTGTTGCAGCATCAACTTCCAAAAAATCATAAACCAACAGTACAAGAAGTGAAGAAGTGACTGAATATTTAAATAAACAGTGCATTGTAAGAAAACAGAATCCTTCTAGTGCTAAAAGGACAGATGCTCCTTCTATTCTATTAAGTGGAGACTTTGACACAGTTCTATGAAAAAGAAAGCATCAGATGAAAACTTTAATTAAAAGATGCTTTATGACTATCTTTTCCTCCCCCCAATTATTTCCCAGAATTTTTACTGCTAAACAACCTCACCTTTCCTTCCTCCCTTTGCTCAAGAGACCTGCAAGAGGAAGCATTGCTCCTTTTTTACCATCACCCCCCCTGTACTAAAGATCACGACTTTTTGCTAAGAAAGTTTGAGCCTTTTCCATTGAATTCCTTGGTGCTGCTCCCACTGACTTCAGTCCTGCAGGTTTGTGCTCTCAGACACGTTGTTAAGACACTCAGGCACCGAGCTGCCTCTTCCATCAGTGGAAATCAGGCATTTCAATATCCTGTATTTTAACATCTGAACCTTCTGGCCTAAGGAATGACCATTGCTTAAGTCTGTGCTGCCAGCTAGAAATTTTCAGATTGCACCTCAAATATTTTGGCAAGACTAGTAAACAGTAATCCTCTTGCAAGCAAATTCTGCAAAAGGAGTAATGTAAATATTTTAATTTCCAGGGAAGAATTTTTGCATATTTCCATATGATAACRAAGGAAATGAAGTAACAGCATTTTCATGACCTCTACTTCAGCTATTTGCACAGTAATTGTGATGGAACCCCACCTAAGAAAGGATGCTCTTTTAAAGTCCAGCCAAAACCACCTGTATGAACTGTTGTAAAAATAAAAGGAGATTTTTTTTAACCTTTTCTTTGTGATGTTGTAAGTGTCATTATACAAATCAAATTAACTTGGCTAAACTCCATTTTCCAGAACTAGGTTTTACTAGTATTGTTTGGACATAAATTGCTGCAAAATTGTTCTTATCCGTGATTTAAACCAGTATTAATTTTGGTAGAACTTTTTATACTTTAAAACTTGCTAGCATCATCTATTTAAAAAAATTAATAAAACCACTCTCAGCTCACACACAGTTCTATTTCTGTCCTATATGCCAAAGCCTATGAACGAAGCATCATATTTCTCTTTAAATACAAAAATAGTTTGTGCATTTAAATATCTACTGTTTAAAATATTCCACTTTTGGTCTAAAGTAACAACACAAGAACCTATTGGACAGTTGTGTGGCAGACATTAGAAATAGGACTGAATTTAAAAATGCCAACACCATTGCACTACTCTTTGGAGCTAATTATGTTAAATATGTATGCAAATGCAAAATTCATAATACACACAGTTTAGAAACTATGCACTTGTCCAAATAACCAATACAATATTTACATTTTAAATGGAAAAATGGGCATTATAATATGGTAACTTTAGTTTCTTTATACACTGGAAGAATGAGTTTGCATCTAGTCATTAAAATAACAGGAAGATAGAAGTTCTACGACTCTTCCAATCTGTACTGCATCATCTTTAAAAAATAAAATAAAAGCAAAAAATTAAATGAGACCYCAAAGCAGGATGACAAGCAAATTTTGGATAACTAAAGGGTTAAAATAATTAGTTATGACATTTTCTTGTAGCTTCTGGTCCCAAGCCCCTTGAACAGGGCACTGATTCCCATTGCTGGTAGTTACCTTCCATTTCCATTTGCAATAGAGAACGTTTCTTTTAAATTYCTATTTATATATATTTACAAGTTACACTTTCAATTCCTATTCAGCATGTAAATGGAAAGAATGAAACACAGTTTGCACTACTGTCACACAATTCAGGGWGGGCAGGTCAGGCTATTTGGTCTCCATAGCTGTGCGGTTTTCCTGTGCTGGACACATTACACACGAGTCTGGTCTTCCAATTTTTAGTCTCCTGCCCGTTTTACCACAGAACACAGTCTCAAATTCCTAAAAAAAAATCAAAATACAAAAGATAAATGTTATATTTAACGTAGATGTTTACTTGAGATGGATGCTTTTGTTTCATTAGTGCCTTCAATAGGAAGGAGGAGGGGCCACATCCATATGTAGACCAGCAGGTTTTCCAATACACACCCTCCTAAAATTCTTAGCAGAGCCAGAATTACCCKGGAGCTGCAACTACTGCTGAGGACAACAGGAGATGCTTTTAAGGCATGTAACCCTTTAACTCTGCTCACCCACTCAATACAGTGTGGGCATGTAGCTGTGATCCCCCTCTCTGAACTAACTAGAAGCCTGTGAAAGAGGTAGAAAATAGAGAAAATGAAGGCGGGGAGGAATGATTTAAGATGACCTTAATTTCATATTGTTGTCCAAATAGGGTCATGCTCAGGAATTGTGTAACTAAAAAAATTAATTTTAAAATCCAGTTTGAAAACACTGAGGACAGCCTGTAACTTCTTACTAGAGACTCAAACAGCTGAAAGAAATAAAAAATAAAAATTTAAAGGAAGGTTCAAGGATATGATGGGTCCTTCACAAACAGCATCAAGCAGAAGCTTTGCATCTCATTTATACATTATGACAGCTTAAAACATTTCCCATTTTTACCAAGACCAAAAACAAAATGAGATTTCAAACCTGCTTCAGGGAGTCGCCGTGCCTTTCCTGAATGTACTTGAGGAATGCAGTTGTCCACTGCAAAGTTGTTGCCTTGTCAGTGTCGATCGTGCAGAAGGGAACAAGGAGATTGAGCTCATCACAACAAACCCGGATCCTGCGCCTGCAGGCAAACACCCAAGGTTATCAACCACGGGCCAGAGGGAAGGGAAAAATACAGAAAACAGGAAGACTACTCACATGTGCAACCAGCCATAGACTTTGGGGACTGCTTTGTGTTTGTTACAAGCTTTATGTATTAGTTTTGTTACACACAAGTCACCTTATCTTTACAGAATGGCTGAAATGTTTTGAAATCTCTTTTTGTTTGTTTGCAGAGTGAAAACACAAAGACAATCACAATGAAACAGAGATTCTTTTTTTCCCTCTAACAAACACCAAACCCTCACGTCCTGCACTGCTTTTTCTTGGAACTAACATAAAATATGGCAAGTTTACATTTAGTCTGGATAATCAGAGTACTGCAGTACCAGTATTTTAGGTTTCAAGAGGTGTTTCATGGCCCCTGCTCCCAGAATTACCTCCTGTCTCTCTCCAGGCGGTTGTGCCTTTCCCTCCTCTGGGCGCTTCCATCCTGGGAACCACTCTGCACCTGCACACTGGAGCTGGGCTGTGCTGACTGCCAGGGGCCCTGGGCAGCTGCAGTGCTCTGGTTGTTGTCCCGGGCGTTCCGAATCTCACCGAGAGGTTTGCGATCCATGTTTGCATCCAACAGATTTATTCGGCTGCAACTTCTRTTTATGGCTTGCTTGCATAAGGTGTCTTGTTGGAAAAATAAAAATTAAAAACATGATCTATTTGTTACTCTCCCACTAACGTGAAAATACTGATCATGGAAAGTTGTTTTGGTGCCTTATTTATGTGGAATATTCTTTAAAGCTTTATTACCGTCCTACACTGATTCTTCCAGCAAGACATGTCCTGCAGAAGACCTAAGGCACTGCTTGCTATTCCAAAATCCACACAGCTTCTATTTTCTCAGAGAGCCCACTGAGATTGTGCCTGCCCTTGGTCAGCACTTGAGGCAGCCCTTAAAATGTTCTTCAGTTTGATACTGACTACTGATACTGCTCAGCTTTGGGGTCAAAGAATGTACCCCTCTGCCACGGGGTTTGGTGGTGTTTGCTCAAAGGCTGGACTCCGTGATCTTGGAGGTCTTTTCCAACCTTAATGATTCTATGATTTTAAAAGAAGCCAGCTGCTCACCCAAGGCTCAGATTTTCAAAGGTCCTTTGTAATCTCAAGTCTCCTCATTTCAAGCCAGAAATGCTAAACAATTTTGAAAGTACAGCTAAACTTATAGGTGTTGAACCTCCTTGGGGAAATCTAGCCCCATGTTGCCTATAGAACATCTTTGCCATAAGAACACCACCTCCCACATTCACTAAAATCATATTAATTCCAGAAAAGAATTCAGAAAAAAATTTACATTTGAAGACCAAGAGAAAACTAAGAAAAGAAGATAAATGGTTTACCTCCAACTTTAATCCAAACTTCCTCAGGCAAAGCTTTATTTATAGCACCTACTGTCTGTTTCGTGGATTCAACTTCCTGATAGAGAAAAGGGAATGTTTTGGGTATCCCAAGGTCYTGATGTTTGGCAGCTTCCAAAATAGTGCAAGATGTTCCACAGGTCTGTGAAAACAAAAAGGAAATACTTACAGAACTGTATACATTGAAACAAAAGAGACTATTGTGATATCTTTCTGTTAGCTTCTTAAATTACTTCTTCAGGCTGAATAAATCCCAAATACACACAACCATGGGGTTTTGACATGAATTTTGGGGATACCTCTGACATGTCTCAGTGCCATGCTATCACTTTTGCTTCAGAGGTTACTGCAAGTTGTGGAGAGCAAAATATATTTATCACCAAAATGAATYAGAAAGAAAGAAACTACAGAAAATGGTCTCTTTCTTGTCTTGCACAGATGAAAAGAGA
Organism: Cardinalis cardinalis; assembly: GCA_014549065.1. Lineage (NCBI taxonomy): Eukaryota > Metazoa > Chordata > Aves > Passeriformes > Cardinalidae > Cardinalis > Cardinalis cardinalis. The sequence goes on from JACDOX010000060.1 coordinate 3,942,641, forward strand.
TGATAAACTGATAAACTCTAGGAAAAAAGAGAYCTGATGGCTTACTGCTCGTTACAGGGACACATGTAATTACAAATGCCAAAAAAGTGACTTGATTGTCTTAAAGATAATAAATAAATTGCATTACAGATCATTCTGATCATCCCTATTCAAACCCAGCCACACTCTACCACAAACCTTCAGAGTTCTACTACACCCAGGAAGTTAATACTATCAGCATTGGAAGGTGGCAGAGGAGAGTTACCTGTGCTTGGGAAGGGTTGGCACTTCCAGCAGCAGAACATGCATTCATGGTAAAGAACGGGTAAGTAAATGGTAAGGAATGTGTGGCAGGTGCAGCCTTATTTTTCCCTAGTGCAGCACACCTGTTCCCTTGCTGGTGAAGAGGAACACCCACCACTTCTGAGGGCTGGCGGATCAATGTCACTAAACTTCAGACAAAAACAAACACAGAAAACATACCAGGCTGACTGCTTGGAAATGAGYGCAGAAATAAAGTACAGCTACAAATGTTCTAGAAAGTATCACCAAGAAACCACTTTCATTTACTGTAAACAGAAATCACTGTTATTGCTATATTGCCCACTTCAGGGGCCAAATAAAAGAAAAGAAAAATCAGCCAAGGAGGCATTTTATTCTGTGCAATAACAAGCTGCTTCACGCCTCAATAAAACATTTTGTCAGCACATTAAGATAGGTACAGAGTTAGGTTGTAAAACAATATTTTGCTCCAGTTTTCCCCATAGTCAGGCCTCCACATTATGACCAAAATCTATCATCATAATTTTTTTAAAAATTATTATTATCAAAAATCTACTTTGCTTTTAGCAAGCTGCATATTAAAATTAGGTAATGTTCTCTCACCTTTATTTACAGTACATGTTATCAAGATTAAAGTCATAAAGTAATTCATTTTGGAACTCCATGCTGTACCATTAATGCAATAAACAGAGGGGCCTAAGCTGAGCTCAGTGGAGTTGCAGCCACGTTTGATGGCACAGTTTAACAAAGCCCAACCCATCCTTCTCATATATTAAAACAAGCACTATTCATAGGTTTCACTTAGCAAATCACTTTTGAACTACATGATACATAGGTTAACAACATAAACTAAAAGTAATTGCAACACACTTGTTAAGAGTTACTCCAGATTCTTGGGGTTCTTGACATCTGGGGTTTTCTGTCGGGCTGCTGTTGAATCTGTCTTCCAACCGAGCTCTGACTGCAGGTTTAGATCTAACCTCTGGTGCCAGTGCCGAATTTTCAACAAATATGTTTTCCTTATTCTCCCCCAAGAAATTTTCACCCTGTTTAGCTTTTGCYACACTGCATCCCGAGACTTCTACAGAGCTACTACTGTTGGGCGCTTTCTCTCTCTGGTTCACAGGGAGGTTGGACTCGCTAAGTAACATCATCCTGAGCTCCTGGAGGTCAGCATAGCCCAGGTGCGGGTTAGAACTCGGCCAGTAGCTGTCACAAGGCAACCCTGACTGACAGGTCACTGGGCAGACCGACTGGTTCCCAGAGCTGTTGGATGAGCCCCCGTCCTGACTGGTGCTGGGGGAGGGCTGCTGCAGAGGGGGGTCTGCAGAGGGGCCAGGCGAGGAGAAAGCGCTGAGCCTGGCTTCCACTTCACCTTCGCTACTCTGCGCCTCCGTGTGCGAGCAAAGTATGTGCTGCAGCTGGGTGTACTCAATGTCCATCATGTCCACCAGGCTGGCCTCGGGGGTGGCGAAGCCAAGGTTTTGCTCACCAAAGGAACTGTCACTTGAGCCTCCAGGTCCGACAGCAACGGGAGCGGGGTCAGGAACACTAGCTGGGCTCTGAGGAATGGTCTGAGGCTCCTCGGGGGCTGATCCTGACATGGCTACAGCAAACCTAATCAGTTACCAATGTCCCTTTCAACAGAAAACCATAAAACCTTCAACAATTGTCAGTACTATCCATTAAAAAAACCCAAAGGCAGAAAAAAATTGCACTTAACACTGATTGGCGAGGTAACAGAGTGGGGACCAAGCTGCCGCTGGCGGGGTACCTGACACCCTGACCATGTCTCCCCCCCCGGGTGAGACCCTCCCTCCCCCTCCAGCACAGCTGCTCACGACAAACGGCCTTCACCTGTCCCCGCCCCGGCCTCGGCGGGGAGGCTGCGGGCACTCTGCGGCCTGGCACCCCCTG